>QUSF01000192.1:176560-186819 GCA_003676055.1 Chloebia gouldiae | reverse complement strand
ATGGCAGTGTCACACACATGGCAGTGACACAGGGACAGTGTCACACATAGCAGTGTCACACACAGGGCAGTGACACAGGGGCAGTGTCACACAGGGGCAGTGTCACACAAGGGCAGTGTCACACGTGGGCAGTGTCACACACATGGCAGTGTCACACATGGCAGTGTCACACACATGGCAGTGTCACACACATGGCAGTGTCACACACACGGGCAGTGTCACACACATGGCAGTGTCACACAGGGGCAGTGACACATCAGCAGTGTCACACACATGCGGTGACACAGCAGCAGTGTCACACTGGCAATGTGACATCCGTGGGCACTGTGACATCGCAGGGATGTGACATCACAGTGTGACTGGCAGTGTGGCAGCAGTGAATTGCCCGTCCCTCCCTGCCCGAGGCTGCAGGGCTGCTTGCCCCTGGCTCTGCGAGGCTCTCTCAGAAGCAGAGCTGCCCCTGGGCCTGCTGGGCTCTCGGGACCTTTGCCAGCGCTCCAGGGGATTTTGGAGTCACAGCAAGAGCCCAGGGTGTCACCCAGGGGAGTTTCCCAGCTCCCATTTCCCATCCCATCGCTGCAGAGCCCTGTGGTTTGTTCAGGGGGTGCACAGAGGTGCCCTGGGCAGGGATGGGCTCAGGGGAGCTTTCCTTTCCTTCCTCCCAGCTTCACTCCCACCTGGTAAAGCCACACTGGGCTTCTGCTGGGAAGGGGAACATTCTGCTCCATGAGCAGAGAGGCCCATTGCTCACAAATGTCATTGTTAAATACAGCAGCCGAGGAGAAAGGCAGAAAATGGGATTTTGTCCTCTAATGGTCAGGGCTGTTTGGATGGATGTGAAAATAACACAGGAATGGCAGAAAGGTGCATGAGAAATTTGAGATCCCAGCTGTGAGCACAGCCCCTGCTGTCAGGGTGAGGGGCTGCAAGGAGCCCTCCCCTGTGTCCTCTCTCTTCCTTGCAAAGAGACTCAGAACAAGAACAAAATGGGCTGTTTTAATTAAATAATAATAATAAAAAAGGCTCCAATTTCCACGTGACACAAAGCAGCACAGGAAGATTGCTGTGCTTTCCTCTGGGGGCGGGCAGGGAGGGAGCAGCAATTCCCAAAACTCCCTGGATTATTTTAAACTGGAGTTGTATTTCACTTGATTGTTTGTATTTCTATTTAAGGAGCAGCAGAAAGCAAGGGGTGTTACTATAAAAGGAGATTGGAGCATAATTCCTCACTCCTGCCTGGGCTGGGCCCGGTGGGGTGGTACCAGTGGGGAGAATAAATAACACACATGGAATGAGAGGCAACCTCAGACAAAGCTGTCAGCAGGACACGTTCCCACTAACTCCCTCTCTCCTTCCTTCCTCCAGCCCTCCCTCTCTCCCTGTCCTGCCCTTTCTCTCCTGGTGAGCTCAGCAAGATGAATTTTGGAAGCCTGGGTCAGGTCTGAGCTCTGTCCCTGCCTGCAGGGATCGTGCCAAAAGGCCAAGGCAATTCCCTGGGGCTGTCCCAGGACTCTCTGGGATGTTTCCCTCACTGGAATTTGTGGTGGAAAATGCAAACAGCTCCTCAGTTTGGAGATGGCTTCACTTTTCCTTTGCTCCTGATCCCTGACGGGGCAAATTTGGCATTTCCAGTCACATGAATTCCTCTGTCCCAGCTGAGGAGAGGAACCAGGAGGGAAAGGAGAGCACCAGGCCCAGGACAGCTCCTGCCTGTCCCCAGCCCCAAAAGCAGAGTCAGGCGCTGGCTCCCAGCTCTGCCGGTGAATTCCTGCATTCCTGTTCTAAGCAGGAAATATGCACGGCTCAGCCTACAGCTGGGAGTTTGGAATAATATTTGTTCTGAGCTCATCTCCTCTGGGAGTTTGCAAACAGCCTGGGTGCAGCAGCCCTGTCACCGGAGAGGATTTCACAATGCAGGGAGCACTGCTGGGGCGGCTCTCCCCCAGGGACGCATCAGGGACATTTCCAGGTGGGGCTGTGCCCCAGGGAGGGTGCAGGGACATTTCCAGGTGGGGCTCTGCCCCAGGGATGGTGCAGGGACATTTTCACCCGGGGCTCTGCCCCAGGGATGGTGCAGGGACATTTCCAGGTGGGGCTGTGCCCCAGGGATGGTGCAGGGACAATTCCATCAGGAGCTCTCCCTCAGGAACAGTGCAGGGACATTTCCACCAGTGACTCTCCCCCAGGGATGGTGCAGGGACATTTTCACCCAGGTCTCTGCCCCATGGATGATGCAGGGACATTTCCAGGTGGGGCTGTGCCCCAAGGATGGTGCAGGGACATTTCCACCTGGGTCTCTGCCCCATGGACGATGCAGGGACATTTCCAGGTGTGACTCTGCCCCAGGGAGGGTGCAGGCACATTTCCACCCGGGCCTCTGTCCCAGAGACACTTCAGGACATTTCCAGGCAGGAGGAGCAGCTGCTTTCCCTCGCAGTTCAGGCAGACCCTTCCTGGACACACAGCCATGGGAAAACCCACGAGCCTGGGGATGCCAAATGCTTCCTGAAGGAGCTGGCATTCCAAATAAACCAAACCCGATTTTTCAGTCCGTGCTGGGGACTTGGAGCTGTGTGGCCGTGTCCCCTCTGGGGCCACCCTGGCTGCGGGGGCAGGGGGGCTCAGCTGGGCTGTTTGATGTCCCTGCAGGCAGTGGCAGCTCCGGGGACAGCTCCGGGCTGGGCACAGCAGGAGCAGCGGCCAGGCTGGCCCTGGGGAGGGGATGGCAGGGCTGCGAGGGGTCACACAGGGGTCACAGGGGTCACACAGGGGTCACACAATTGTGACATAGAGGTGTCACAGGTGTCACATACAGGTGTCACACACAGGTGTGACATACACATGTTACACACAGGCGTCACACAGATGTCACACAGATGTTACACACAGGTGTCACACACAGGTGTCACACTCAGGTGTCACACACACGCCACACACAGGTGTCACACACATGTCACACACACCTGTCACACACATGTCACACACACCTGTCACACACAAGTGTCACAGAGGTGTCCCACAATTGTGACATAGATGTGTCACAGGTGTCACACAGATGTCACACAGGTGTCACACACAGGTGTCACACACAGGTGTCACACAGGTGTCACACACACAGGTGTCGCACACAGATGTGACACACACAGGTGTCACACACAGGTGTCACACACACACATGTCACACACACACATGTCACACACAGGTGTCACACACAGGTGTCACACAGAGGTATCCCAGCAGCATCCGGGCTCTGCTGCCAGACCGGGATCCGGGGGTGTCCCAGCCCCTCCGGAGGTGTCCCAGCCCCTCCGTGGGTGTCCCACCCCCTCCGTGGGTGTCCCAGCCCCTCCGTGGGTGTCCCAGCCCCTCCAGGGTTTCCCGGCCCCTCCGGGGGTGTCCCGGCCCCTCCGGGGGTGTCGCAGACCCTCCGTGGGTGTCCCAGCCCCTCCAGGGTGTCCCAGCCCCTCCGGGGGTGTCCCGCCGCTCGGGGCCCGGCGGGGCACGGCGGACCCGCCGCAGCCCCCCGTGCGCACAGCTGGCAGCGCCGCTGGCGGGGCTGCAGTGACATCCAGCGGCTGCTCCCCACGGACCCCTCCGGGCTGCCCTGGGCAGCCGCGGGGCTTTCTCTGAGCGTCAGAGCTCCGTACCCAGCTCAGAAAGCTCCTGCTGGCCCTTCAGGCGGCACGCAGATGGATTTTAGCCTGCAGAAATATGTAAAATCCTGTAGAATTTGCTTTCTGATCCTTCTCACGGCCCGCAAGCTCTGATTTACAGAGCCCCGAACGCTCTGTCCTCAAACCACAGCTGGAATTTAGCCTACCCAGGGAGAATCCACAGAGGTTCCTTCCACCCTGTTTGATTTTTAGCTAAAGTCCTGCCTTGCTGATGATGATCTGTCATGAAATCTAGGCAGGAAAAGGCCCAACCCATGGAGCTGGTGGCAGCTGGGGATATTCTGGAGTCATTGTAACAAATAATCATCAAACCCCACTGAAGGGTGAAGGTGCTGCTGTTCTCATCTATTAAAGGGGTTTTTTTGCATTTTAGAGCAAATAAAGAGTGTGGCAGGTGCCCCGCAGGGACCGAGGGCTGCATGTGCTGGCAGAGCTGGAACTGAAACTGGGGTACAGTGGGATTCACTGGGATCTACTGGGATCATCAGCTGTGGAGCTGGCAGAGAGAGCAAGGCTGCAGCTTCAAAGCAGGAGATGATCAGATCTAGGAGCAACCAGATCCTCTCTCCTCTGGTGCCCTTAGAGCTTGTGAGCAGATTTAGCACAGAAATAGCCCCTGAACATGTGTTTGGTGAGCAGATTTAACTCAAAAATATCCCCTTACATATGTTTGGTGAGCAGATTTAACTCAAAAATAGCCCTTTACATGTGTTTGGTGAGCAGATTTAACACAAAAAATAGTCCCTTATATTTGTTTGGTGAGCAGATTTAGCACAGAAACAGCCCCTGAACGTGTGTTTTATACCCTCTGTTCTGTTCTTGCCCCCAGGAACCAGTGAAGACCTTTTCCAGGACTCTGAGGGGCGGGAGGGATCCGAGCCCATCGAGGAACACCAGTTTTCAGACCTCGAGGAATCTGACGACGATGACGACAATGAGGACGAGGAAGACGAGGAGGAAGAGGAGAGCCAAGACGAGCCAGCGCTGAAGCTGCCGGAAGGCAAACACGGCACCCTCCTGCTGCACTCCTCAGGGGGCTCCCCGTCTTCTCCAGAGGAAAGCACCGAATCATCCGCAGCTCCAGAAGCTGCTTCCAGCAGCCCAAAAGCAGGGGAAGGCCAGCAGGCCTCCTCCTCCTCCTCAGGGCTGGAGACCAAGTGGTCAGCAGACAGCAGCGACGTTGCTGTGTGCCACAGCTTCTTGAGCCTCCACAGAGCAGCTCTGACCTCCACCGAGCACCTGGCTCCTGCCGAGAGAGAGTCTGTCACAAGGCCCCAGATGTCCTTGGGCATGGACCTGTCGGCCTCCAAAGACACCTCCCCGAGGAAAAGGTGGTCCCCGAGCCAGGACTGCGGCAGAGGGGGTGGCAGCAGCAGACCAATGATGGCGAGGAAGCACTTACTGACCAAAAACGAAACGTCCCCCAAGCGCTTCTCCCCCACGGCAGAGCTGTCCTCCCTGAGGTGCCTGTCCCCAGGGAGGGGGCTGTCCCCCTGCCAGCGCCTCTCTCCCGGCAGGGAGGCCTCTCCCCTGAGCTGTGTGTCCCCAAGGCTCGAGCTGTCGCCCAGCAGGCACCTGTCCCCCCGGAGGGAGCTGTCCCCGAGGGCAGCCCTCCCCGCCGACGGAGAAGCGGCCCCTGCCAGGCACTCGTCGCCCAGCAGAGAGATGGCATCCCTGCGGTACTTCTCCCTGAAGAAAGTCTTGTCTCCAGGCTGCTTGGAGCTGTCCAGGTATCCAGCCCCTGGCAAAGAGGACTTGCCTGGCACTAGCAAATCAGCGGAGGACAAAGTTCCAAGCTCATATCAAGCCCAGCCCGGGATATTCTCTTCGATGCCTCTACCTCACAGGTTCTTTGGCAAAAACTTACAGCTCTACGAGTCCAAGCTGGTAAGTCCAGTGCCCTGCTGCCCTCTGGTCCCCACAGGGAGGTCTCTGACACGGTTTTTGGTGCAGGCTGTGATGCAGAAGAGCACAGGGACCCTGTGACCACTGTCACAGGTGACCCAGGCAACAGGGACAGGGGGCAGCAGTGGGTTTTGCACCCATTTGATCCTGCTCTCCTCAGCTGGAGAGAAATAAAGTTATCCCTTCTCCAAGGGGTTATTCCCACTCCTGAGCCAGCCAGTCCTGCTGGGACAATCACCAAGGACAACCTCTTAATGATTAATTGTCACTAAAAGCCTTTTTGTTCCTGGGAATTTCATTCCCATCCCTGAGGTTTCCCGGGCTGGGGTGGAGCTGTGACCATTTCCCAGTGGTCAGTGACCAGAGCCAGCTCTGCAGCAGCCCTGGCTGAGCCCTGTGTCCACCCACAGCCAGCTCTGCTGGATGGGCTGCTGAGAAATGTTTGTTTGGACAGCTCTCATTTCGTCTCACTTCTCCCTTCAGCACAGAGAGGGGTTTCCCACTGGGTCCAGAACATTATTTAATCTCTCTGCTGCACAAATCAAATGCTGTGGGCAAAGGGAAATTGCCTGTTCCTCCCAGAGCTGCAGGCAGCTTGATGTGGGGGAATATTTCCCATTCCTGCTGGAGTGCCTGGCTCTGCTGTCAGCTGTGCTCTCCCTCACTGTGGGGAGAGACTCCAGCCCTCAGGGGCTGCCCTGGGGAGAGAGAGAGGCCTTTACAGAACCCCTGCCACCCCAGATGCTGAGCCAGAGCTTCTCCAGACCTTTCTCCCATGCCCATGTTAACCTTCTGTCCTGGGGTGCCTCCTTCCTCCTCCCTTCCATTCTGAGTCTTTGCCTCACCTTCTCAGAGACTCTCCTTTACTTTAGGAACAAACCTTGGCTTCCTTTACTGCTGTTTCCCTTTCCTGTCACTTCTTGTGGTGAATCCCAGGCCTCTGAAAACCCTCATCCTTCAGCTCTTCTGTCAGGATAACTTCCCGCTGCCTCTGCTTGGAGCAAATCCCCTCAGCTCCCAAATCCACAGTAGGAGACAATGTTTTAAGCCCTGCTTGTCTGCCATTGCCACCTTTCGGCTCCTTTGTTCACATTTACCTTTTGTCTTCATTTTCCTGCTCCTTTTCTGCACCCAGAGCCACCACTGTTACTTCTCTGTGTGCCTCCAAAGCAACAGCAAAAACCTAAATGGAAAAGTTCCCCTTTATCAGCACGATGGACAGCTGGGCTTTCGTTGCAAAATTCACTTTCCTAGTAAGGCCACAGGAGACAGAAAGACCAGAGGAGGGTTTATGTGGTCCCAAACAGAGCTTGAAGATGATCTTAGCTCAGTTCCAGTGTCAGGCTCACTGCCAAGTCTCACCACAACCATCTCCCTTCCCACTGACCCTTGCTTAGGGCAGTCCCTCCTCGTGGTGATTGTTGTGCCACTGAATTATTTGTTTGGGCTTTCCCAGCATCCCTGAAGTGATTTAGACAAGGCTTCCTGTGGATAAGTGACATTTAGCAGTGTTTAGTCTTGTCACTGCTGACCCAGCATGAACTACCTTTGGTGGCTCTTCCTTTTTCTCTTTCCTGTTCTCTTTTGCTGCTTTCCTCTGCTGTCTCCTCAGAGATCCAGCTCACAGCATCAGGGAATTATTCCCCATAATCCTACAAAGAAATGTGCCCTTCAGTGGATCCTCACACTTCGTCTCCAACCCCATCTTAATTGAAAGTTGATTTCAGTTGCTGTTTCTTCCTCTTCTTGGGAGTCCTGTGCAGGGATTTAGTCATAACCTCATCACTAATTAATCCATTTCTGTTTAGCCACATATCTCTCCATGATGTACGTTAGGAAACTATGGGAAGCACCGAGAGAGAAAGAGGAAAAGGTAAAATGTAGGGTCTGAACCCTTGATTTGCACAGAGCACCCCATGAGGGTGGTGGTGGGGACCCACTGCTGGGTGTGCTGGAGGTGATGCCACCTCTCACTGGAAGCATCCCTGCACTCAGCAGCTGGAAGGATGCAATCCTGCTTTAGGAAAGCACAGTGAAAATGAATGAATGAATGAATGAATAAATAAATAAATAAAATAACCTCATTCTGGGCTCTCAGGATCCCCTGCACCGACAGGGATCCCAAGCAGCTCGGCTGGCAGCAAACACTGGAAGCTCTGCCAGTGTTCCAGAGTCAGCTTTGAGGGTAGGGGTGATGGTTTTAAACTAAAAGAGGGGAGATCCAGACTAGAGCTCAGGAGGAAATTCTTTATGCAGAGGGTGGGGAGGCCCTGGCACAGGGTGTCCAGGGGGTCCCTGGAAGAGCCCAAGGCCAGGTTGGATGGGGCTGGGAGCAACCTGGTCTAGTTGAAGATGCCCCTGCCCACAGCAGGAGGTTGGACAAGATGACCTTTAAAGGTCCCTTCCAACCCAATAACTCTGATTTTATAATGATCCAGGCCTAAACCCAATCCCTGGATCTGTGCCCAAACACACCATGGGCACATTTGTCCCAGAAGGGAAACACTGTGGGTCGTGCTGCTCCTCACCTTCAAGGTCTGGGGCTCCACATCTCCCTGAGCTGCCTGACCTCCCTGAAATGAGAATAAACCCTAACCCCAGTCCCTGCAGCCATGCCCGCGTGTCACACTGACCCAGCTCTTCTTTTCCCCCTTGGCACAGAAGACGGAACCCCGCAGCCCGCCCCGCTCCCCCGGCACGCCGCCGCCCGCCTGCCCCCGGCCCCTGCAGGCCCCTCACGACCTCCACGCTCCCGGCCGAGGGGAGGAGAACGTCCTCAGCCACCTCCCGCTGCACTCGCAGCAGCTCGCCAGGACCCCGTACCCCATGATCCCCATCGGGGGCATCCAGATGGTGCAGGCCAGGCCCAGCTCCCACGCCAGCCTGGTGCCCGGCCCCGTGCTGTCCCTCCAAGCCGGACGCTTCTCCTCCGCCAGCGGCCTCGCCCAGCTCAGCCGGGCCGCCACCGGCGACGGGGAGCCCCGAAGCCCTCCAGAGCCGCCATCGGTGTCCGTGTCCCCCGCGGCCGAGGTCTCCAAGTACACCCTGTGCCCGCAGCCGGCGGGTGGTGGCTTCTCGGAGGAGAAGACGAGGACTAGCGAGCCCCAGGCGGAGCAGGAGGAGCACAGGCCGGCGGCCGAGGCCGAGCCCAGCCCGGTGGAGCGGCCGCGGCCCTCGGTGTCCCCAGGCAGCCCCAGCACCCCCCAGGAGCCCGGCGCGGAGCCCTCGGCCGGCGGGGAGGAACCCTCCAGAGCCGCGGGCAAGCAGCAGCCGGGCAGCTCGAGGAGCCCTTCGGAACCAGCCTGCACTTTCATCTCAGCCGTCCCCTCGCTGGCCAGGGACAGCCCCTCAGAAGCCCCCCCTGGTCCCCCCCAGGCCCTGCGCCCCAGGAACCTCTCCGGAGAGCCCGGCGGGAGCAGCCCACACCCAGAGCACTCCGATTTAGGTCAAACTCACAAAAAGGTGGATGAAAACACGGGAAGTACTTAAAGCTCCGCCAGCTGTTCCACCTTTAGGCTTCCTCTGTAAAATCAACAGACATTTTCAACACTATTTCCTTTAGTATAATCATAAGAAGCACTCTAGTGAATGACCAAACCCATGGAAAATTCCTGGTTTTCTTTGTCCCAGTCTGGTATTATCTCCACATGTATGCAGTTACTTGTGCCTTTTTCTATACCTTTTGTTGCTTGAAATGTACAAAACTGTTTGAGGCTGTGAATATTTTTTTAGAGTTTTTTGGAAAGGGGGTTTGTTAGACCTTGTCTTTTTTGCCATTTAGGTGTGCGTAATCCTGGGCCTGAGAGATGCAGAAAGGAAAGGGTCAAGCATTTTAAAGAGGAAGAAGATGCACTGAAAACAAAAGCAAAACAGAAAAAAACTTTTTTTTATATTGATTAAATGATTAAAAAAAAAAAAGAAAAAAAAAACCCAAACCCTTGCTCCTGTGTACAGAAGTTTATGAATTGTATTTATTACATGCTTTATTTAATTCTTGCAAAGAGCTTGGTTTTTTTGGTTTTCTTTTTCCTAGCATCCCTATGGTTGTGCTTTAAACAGTTGAAACTGCTTTACATTTGAAAAACGTGTTTACCCTGACCTTGTGACTGAAAGTAGCACTTCCTTGAGCAGGGGAGGTTCGTTGTGTGCAGGGAGAGAAATTGTCCCTCGAAAAGAGGAAAACAAACCGCGAGCACCCTTCCCTCCTGCAGAACCCAGCAAAGCACTTTTCTTAAAAAAAAAAAAAAAAAAGGACAAAAAAACATAAAAAAAAAAAGTTCTTCTTCAAAGATTTACCTGCAAGAAGGTAGGAATGTATGGAATGTAGAGCCCGTGCCAGGAAGGGTCTCTCGCTGGATGAGCCTCCTGCTTGCTTTGCTTTAATCCACGTGCAGCGCCTGGAAAAGCCCTCCCTGGGCTGGGGGAGCCTCTGCAAACCCTCCCTTGGTGCCAGAGCAGGAGGAACTCAGCCTTGGAACCCTTTCTCCCTCCAGCATGTCTGAGTTGTGGACAAGCCCCATTGTATCACCCCATCCCATCATCCCATCCCACCTCATCATCCCATCCCATCCCATCCCATCCAATCCCATCCCATCCCATCCCATCCCATCCCACCCCATCCCATCCCATCCCCTCCCATCCCATCCCATCCCATCCCATCCCATCCCATCCCATCCCATC
>QUSF01000192.1:160233-171768 GCA_003676055.1 Chloebia gouldiae | reverse complement strand
GGCTTCGCTGCCTCCCGGGAGGAGCTGTTGGAGCTGGAAGGGCTGGCACGGCCACCCGGGCTGGTGCTCGTTGTTATGACAACAGGAGGAGGCTGCAGAGAGCGGGGAACAGGGAGGGAGGCAAGGAAAAGGGATCGGAGAATCAAAGAATCAGAGAACTGTAGAATCAATTAAGGCTGGAAAAGACCTCCAAGAGCATCAAGTCAAACCTTTGATCGAATCCCACCATCCCCAGAGTGCCATCTCACAAAGGGCAGGATTTTGTCGGGCAGAAGGGGTCAGGGAAGGCAGAGAGGGGCAGGCTGAGGGGTGGGCTGAGCACGGGGCAGGGAGGGAAGGCACCCCAGGGATGCAGGGCACCCCAGGATAGAGGGAAGCCCCATGGATAGAGGGCAGCCCCGGGGAGGGAGGGCACCCCAGGGATGCAGGGCAACCCCCGGGATGCATGGCACCCCAGGACAGAGGCCAGCCCAGGGAGGGAAGGCAGCCCCAGGGAGGGAGGGCAGCCCCAGGATGGCATCAGGACTGGGCTGTGCCTTGCCTGTGACACTGCTGGGCACAAGAAGGGCCTGGTTGTGCCTGCAGGGCTGAGTCCCAGCAGCCCAAACATCACCAGGGGTGGGATCTGTGCAGTGGGCAAAACCTGGGACAACAATGCCCAAAGCAGCAGCCTTGGGGGTTACTGCAGCTGATCCCTCCCGGGGAGAGCTGGCAGCTGAGCTGTGACCTCATCCTCCTAACAGGCATTGCTCAGACAGGCAGCAAAACAAAGCAAAAAAATCACCTGGTAACAAACCCTGTGTCCTGCTGGGGCCACCAGTGCCCCCTGCCAGCCCTCAAAAGGGGCACAAAAAGCGAGGTGCAGGAGTTGCCAGGGGATGCCCGAGGTGTCAGCCTGTGCTTTTCATTTCAAACTGGAGTCTCCTAACATGTCCTTCTCCATGAACAGCTCCTGTGCCCAGAGGATGAAGTGGAAGGCTTGGCTTTCATCATTAGCAGGACGCAAGCAGCCCTACTCTCTGTTTTATGGGGAAAAACCTGGAAGTTTGTCCCTGTGTGCCTGCCAGCAGGGATTAACACCCCTGGGAAATGCAGGAGTCTCCACTGCCTTCCCAGGGGACCTGCTCACGTCGCTCAGGAACGTGGCCCTGACCCTTCCAAAGGGAGAATAAGCAAAGTTTTCAAGCTCAGATGAGGTAACAGGGCCTGACTGCCCGGCTGACCCTGCTCTCCCAGCCTGGGTCATCCTGCCATCACAAGTCAGAGAGTGAGGGATGGGTTAAAGCCTCCCAGGTGCTCAAGAGGAGGCAACACCAGCCAGACTTTTTGCCCAGGAGCTGGGCCTGGGGGTCAGACCCATCCCAGACTGAAAGGACCCGGTGCCCTGCCTTTGGGACTCCCCTTAAGCAGGTAACCAGCACCCACTTTCAACCTAAAAACATCCTGTGTGATGAATTTGCTTTTTTCTTCCTGGAATTCCAGCTCAGCTGCACAAAGGGCGTGGTTCCAGCAGGAGATGGCAGTGGGTGAGAGCACATCCATTGTATGATTTATCTCAGCAGGTCTTTCCCCATTTTCACTGCAAATTGCAGTTTAGGCCACAGCTCTGCCCAAGTTGTTAGTCCTAAAGGCACACAGCATTCCAGATGGAATATTTGGTTTAGGAGATGAAATCCCAAACTCCCAGGGGGAGGGTTGGCTCTGTGGTCCCAGCATTTGGTTAAAGCTTTGGTCCTGCAAATGTGTGAGCTTTGGGAATTCCCAGCACTGCTGCCTCTGGATCCTTCACTCCCACAGCGCTTTTCCCTCGCAGCATTCTGCCCCTGGAATCAGCTCATTCACCAAGAATCAAAAATTTTCTCTATAAAAACAGACTTCCAACTATCGTAGCTGCAAAAAGAGCTGGAAACCATGATCTTATCTTTCCTAGCATATGGGGAAATGAAGGCTGCAAAATGTGTTATTTCTTTAATCTCGTAACTTTGGAGACACGAGGCCAACAGGCCCCTGTGTGACACCGAGCTCCAGCAGAGACCTCTGGTTTAAAGATCTCTGTAACCATTAGGGTGCAAATTTAAGGAAGGAGTCGGGCTGGATAAAAACGAGGTGGAGTTTTAAGGTGAGGATTGTGCTCGAGGAAGGGATTTTCATATTCTTTTATGAGCTCGATGCCCGTGGCTTTTGTCCTGGGATGTGGGCGCTGCTGGGCTGTCACTCAGTGCCAGCTGGCAGGGGACAAGTGTGGGGAGGAGAGGAGATGAAAGTTCTGGGGAAGGAAGCCAGGATGGATGATGGATGGATGGATGGATGGATGGACGATGGATGGACGATGGATGGATGGATGGATGGATGGATGGATGGATGATGGATGGATGGATGATGGATGGATGGATGGATGATGGATGGATGGAATCATGGATGGATGGATGGGGGATTGATGGATGGATGGATGATGGATAGAATCATGGATGGATGGATGATGGATGGATGGAATCATGGATGGATGGGGGATTGATGGATGGATGGATGATGGATAGAATCATGGATGGATGGATGGATGGATGGATGATGGATTGATGGAATCATGGATGGATGGATGAGGGCATGGGGAGAAACCTCTGAAATGTGGGTTTATGTTGCTCAGTGGAAGAGCCCAATCTCTTGAGGCAGACACTGCAGTGCTGGCTGGGGCTGTGTGAAATCTCAACTGATCCTGCTCTGAAAATCCCCTCCCATCCCATTTTCCATGCCTTCCTGACTCTCTGTGAACATTTGTGCAGTTATCACCTCCTTTCTGAGCTCTTCCTTCAGGGCCAAACGCCACAACTCCCAAACTCTCACAGAGGACCACGAGCTGGGGCTTTAAATCCTCTCCGCCAGCCGAGGCAGGAGCAGGAGCCTCTCAGGCTGCCCAGAGCAGCAGCAGTGATGGCTCTTCCTGACAGCAACCCCATCTTCCAGTGCTTTATATCTCTGACTGGAGACCTAATAAGTGCTGAATTGGTGTGTGATTTAATGAGGCGAACTTCAAAGCTGCTGTTTCCACACCTAATTCACTCATCAGGACTAATAACTGCAATGGGTGGCGTGGTTTTTATTTTTTTATCTCCTCCTAGCAATTTATTATTTACCCAGTTGCTTTACAGCTCCTAATTTAATAAGTGCAATAACCCAGGGGTACTGCTTCAGTAAGGAGGAGAAGCTGTGAAATCCAACAGTCTCGGCTCTGCTGGACACCAGAGCTCCCATTATAATGTTTTAAAGCCTTTATGACATTGGAAAGGAAGAGATGTGGAGCTCTGTGCCTCTCCAGACAGCTCCATTCCCAAAATGTGCTGGCAGCTGCTGGAAGGGGAGGATGGCAGCGCTGGATCTCCTGTGGAGTTGTGTCCTGCATCCTGGCCAGGTTCAAGTGGGCATGGATGGGGCCAGAGGACACCTGAGGGTGGCCAAATACATCCCCTCTGGGCAGGGGGCTTATTTTTGGGCTCTCCTCACTCTGCCTCCCCCTTCCAGGGATGTGCTTGAGGGAGCAGGGACCTTGTCCCAGCCCAGTTCCATCCTGGGGGTCACAGTGATGGCCACAAACCCCACTGTGCCCTCCCCTTTTAGGGGCCTAGAGGAATTGTTCTGGAGGGGACAGAAGTTTCTGGGATCCTTCCAGGGATGTGCAGACAGCTCTGGGTGTGAGGGAGGGTGTCCAAAGTCCCCATGTGCCCAGCACAGGATAAACAAGAGCTCACTCTGCCCTGGCACTGCTCTGACAGCTCGGGCACTGCTAGATCATCCGGAATTCCCCTTCGCTTTCTTCCCACCTGAAGCATCCTTGAGGTCCTGCAGCTCCCTGGATCTCCTTGGATATTTTCCAGCCGTATCCTGGGGAGGAACCCGAGCTGAGCTGTGCCCCTGAGCTCCTCCTCAGGCCCCTGAGCTGTTGCATTCAGAGCTGCTTGAAGCCCCATCCCCGTTCCCAACAAGCCCCGTCCTTCCCCTTCCCCTTCCCCATTTCCCATCGCCGGCTCTCAAAGCGCTTTTGCAGACATTAAAGAGCTGTTCCCCAGAACCCCAGAGGCTGCGGCTGAGCCCAGCCTGCTCTGAAACGTTCCTGCTGTTGCTGTGATACCGGCTGGAGCTCGCTGCAGCCGCCAGCCTTTTTATTACAGCCTCGGCTCGCTCCGAGGTTAGGTCACCCCGGAGATCAAACCCAGGCAGGGATGTGGCAGGGCTGGGATCTCGCTGGGAGCGCCCGGCAGAGCCAGGGATGCTGCTTGGCATTCATCAGCCCTTCAGCAAACTCACAGCCTGCTTTCCTGCCCTTGCACCATCCTTTCCCCCTGATTTATTCATCCTCGGGGCACCAGGCCGTGCTCTTTGTGCAGGTTTGAAAGAATTCCGGGTGTTTCGCAGCATCTCTGTTAATCAGGCACTTCTGGAGAAGAGGAAAATCCTAATAAACCTGCAGCGAGTTCCCCTGCTGCTAATTAGCAGCTGATCCATTTTCCTCCGGATTGAAGTGGGAAAACAGCAGAGATCCCACATTCCTGGCCCATGAGCTGTTCCCAGCCAGGCAGCCCTGGGAGCATCCAAGGCAAAACCGCGGCTCAGTTTTCCTGCCTGTGGAGCACGAGGAAAAGGGGCTGTGTTTCCCATTTTGGGGCTGCTGCTGCTCGGAGCCAGCACAAATTGCAGCCAAATTTGGGGGGTGGGCAGGCAGGGACCTGCCCGGGCTCCCAGCTATGGGGCTGGGCTCAGCCAGGGAGCAGCACAAGCCACCTCTGGGCTGGGGGTGCATCCAGGGGCTCCAGATCCAAACGGGAGCTCCAGATCCACAGAGGGGCTCCAGATCCATGCAGGGGCTCTAGATCAAAACAGGAACTCCAGATCCAAACAGAAACTCCAGATCCAAACAGAAACTCCAGATCCAAACAGGGGTCCCAGATCCACACAGGGGGTTCCAGATCCAAACAGGCGTTCCAGATCTAAACAGGGGTCCCAGATCCAAACAGAAACTCCAGATCCAAAGAGGGGTCTCAGATCCAAAAAGGGGCTCCAGATCTAAACAGGGGTCCCAGATCCAAACAGGGGCTCCAGATCCAAACAGAAACTCCAGATCTAAACAGGGGTCTCAGATCCACACAGGGGTTCCAGACCCAAATGGGGGTTCTAGACCCAAACAGGGGCTCCAGATCCAAACAGGGGCTCCAGACCCTGACAGAAACCCCAGTCTCAGCCCCCCTGCACAGGGAGGAAGGGCACGGGTGTGATCAGCTCTGCAGGGCTGAGCCACCCACAGGGAGAAGAGCTCTGTGTGCACAGGACCACGTCTGGTTCTGGCCTCCCCACGGCAGCCTCAGGCTCTGCCAGAGCCACCTGGAATTCTCCCTCCCCATCTCCCAGGCCCCAGCAGGGTGACAGAGTGGGGAATGGTGCACCTCACCAGGGTCTGCAGGCACCACAATCATGGAATCACAGAATCATTCAGGCTGGAAAAGGTTCCAAGACCATCGAGTCCAACCTTTGTCTGAGCACCACCACACCAACTAAGCCACAGCACTGAGTGCCTCAGTGAGATGTTTGCTGGGCAGGGATGGGCATTCCAAACCCCTCTGGGCAGTTCCAAGGCCTGAGCCCCCTTTCCATGGGGAAATTCCTGCTGCTGCCCACCCTGAGCCTGCCCTGGCCCAGCCTGAGCCCGTTCCCTCTCCTCCTATCCCTGTTCCCTGGAGCAGAGCCCGACCCCCCGGCTGTCCCCTCCTGGCAGGAGCTGTGCAGAGCCACAAGGTCCCCCCTGAGCCTCCTTTTCTCCAGGCTGAGCCCCTTCCCAGCTCCCTCAGCCTCTCCTGGGGCTCCAGCCCCTTCCCAGCTCTGTTCCCTGCCCACTGTCCACCCACCCCTCCAAGGACTGGCCACACTCTCCCTGTTCCTGCAGAGCAGTGATGGTGGCCTTGGGGACATTCTCATCCCAAATCCCAGCATCTCCTGGGCTGTCCCAGGCACGAGGATTCCCTGAGGGCTTTGCAGGGTTCCCAGCCCGGGGGAGGTGCCTGGTGCACCCTCCAGCCTCTCTGAAGGTGGCTTTGAGGGGACATTGCTGCTGCCAGATGGAGTTAAGATGAGCTTGCAGGAACGAGGCAGGAAAAGATTGGCTTGGCAGGGCTGGGGGTGCTCGTGCCAGCTCCTCACAGCCCCTGTCAGGCAGGTGTGCTGGGCAGAGGCTTCTCTTGAGGAGAAATTAATGATTTTTCTGGAGCTCTAATGAATTGCCTGGGGAAGCTGTCGGTCACGCCAGGCACTGCAGCCCTGCTGCCAGCAGCCCCCCGGGCAGGGAGCATTTGGGGATGCTGGGCAAGGATCCAGGAGGGCACCGTGAGCCACCACGGGGTGGCACCGGCAGCAGGATGGCCTGGAGGCGTCCCCATTCCCCGGGAGTGGGGCTGGGAGCAGGGGCATGGGGAGGAGAATCATTCTGGGGAAGAAAAAACCCTTGTGGGCTCTGCTGGTCCCACAGACATCCCTGAGGACACCACAGAGAAGGATGTGGGGCCAGGAAAAATAAAGCATGGGGGTTTGGGGTTTGCTGGCTGTTCCCCCATCCCACAGCACACAGCAGGTTACCCTGGTGGGCTTTGCCCTCCCAGCAGCCCCCTGCCCTGGCATGATGCTGTGGGGCTGGAAGGCCCCCAGACCCTCCCCTCTTTGATAATTACGTTCCTCTAAGAAAACAGGGCCCTTTTCCCTGCTCCTTCCTTCTAGTCCAGCAATGCCCCAAAGTCCCCCATGTGTGTCACCTCAGCCAGGGGGTCTTGCCGGGGCAGTGGGCAATGGGGGGAGAGGAGGAGGAGGAGGAGGAGGAGGAACAAGACGATTCCCCTTTCTGCTGCCCCTGTCCTGCTCCACCACAAGGCAGCTCCCTGACACGCATGGAAGGGTCACCCCACAGGAGGCCGGGGGTGCTGGGGACAGCATTTCAGTGCCACCCAAGACAAGGCTGGGGGTGATGGGGACACCATTGCTGTGCCACCCTCCCCGTGTGGGTGAACCAGAGCAGAGGGGCAGCAGCAGCAGCAATTTCATCCCAGCAAATCCCTCCGTGCTTTGGGGCCCGGTTCCCAGCAGGACACCCCAGAGCCGCACCCTCAGCCCCACCAGGGGAAGGAGATCCCCCCTGGCCGGCCTGGGGATGCTCCCAGCCCCGCAGCACCCTCCGCTCCCTCTGCCACAGGAGCTGCCAGGTGAATTATGAGCGTCCGCCGAGTGCCATCTAGTGGGATTTTATCTTACCACCCACATTGCCTTCAAAAAAAAACCAAAAAACAAAAATCCCCTACATTTGCTTTAAAACCCCACTGCTGTGCACGGATTTGATGCACGTCCGAGAGGAGAACATGGACAAATTAATGCAAATTCTCCCCCCCAGCTCACTCTCCCGGCAGCTCCTTCCCAGCCGTGATTTTGCAGCTCCCCTCCTTGCACAGTGTCTGAGATTCCCTGGCTGCAGCTCAGTCTTGATTTAGAGAAGAAAAATATTGCAGGTTTTTTAAGGGCCGGCAATTCAGGGGTACTAGGGGGTGGAGAACGTCTGTAAAATCTTGATCCTATTGTGAAATCTTGATCTTAATGTAAAATTTTGATCCTAATGTAAAAATTCTCATCCTATTGTAAAATTTTAATTCCCTTGGAAGGTGCAGAAGGGGCTTCTACAGGAGTATCGTGTGTTCCTCAGTGTTGGTTTGAAAATTGCATTCCTCTAAGCAAAACAGGGCTCTTTTCCCTGCTCCTTTTAGCCCAGCAATGCCCCGAAGTCCCTCAGGTGTCTCCATCCCCACAGGACATTTGGGGAGGATCTGGCTCCTTGCAGCACATCCCTGCTCTGCTCTGTCTGTCCCTCCTTCGGGACCAACAGCAGGCAAAGCCTGATCCTTGTTATTGCTTTTATTATCCGACCTCCTGCTTATTCCAGCCTGGAGCCATTGCAGGGGGCTGGGAAAGTCTCTGCAGAGCTTTCCTGGCCCAGCTGTGCCCCTGGGGTCCCCTGTGAGGGGTGGGGGACACGGGGCTGCACCAACAGCTCCTGCTTGGAAATGCCACGTCTGAGAGGGGAATGCCACCAGCAGCGGCAAGAGGGGACCAGGACTGGGAGAAACTGGGAGAAACACTGGTTATCCCTTGGCAAAACCCATGGATGTGCCCTGGGCTGGTGCCCACACGCCCCTGTGCTCCCAGTGGCACTCTGTGACCTCAAAGGGATGCGAATGTGCCCTTAAACAGGAAGAACAGTGACACTGCCTCAGTCTCTGTCCCTCCATCACACAGCCCGACAGCTTCAGAAAGATGGAATACTTTCTGTAGGGTCCTGTAAGGGATTTGGGGCTGGAAAGGGCCAGCCCTGTGCTCAGGGTCTGGTTTAAAGCTGCCAAAGGCTCAGCCCTTCACACACACAGCCTGGGGGGAGGATTTTCCTGGGATGCTCTGTCCTTTCCCCCCCCCATTTACACCCTCCCAGCCCTGCCCACCAGCAGCTGGTCCAGCTCCACCACCTGAAGGAGATGTCCTTTCTGCTGTCCCTGTCCTAGAGCTCCACCACAGGGCAGCTCCCTGGCCCGAGCCACTCGTGGAAGGGTCAAAACAAGATTTCTGTCACCCCACAGGAGGCTGGGGGTGCTGGGGACACCGCTGTGATGCCACCAAAGACACGGCTGGGGGGTGAGGGGGGCGGCATTTCAGTGCCACCCAAGAGAAGCTGTGGGGTGATGGGGTCACCACTGCCATGGCAGCTCTGACAATGCTGTGGGACCCTGGGGACACCATTTCAGTGCCACCCAAGAGAAGCTGTGGAGTGCTGGGGTCACCACTGCCATGCCAGCTCTGACAATGCTGTGGGACCCTGGGGACACCATTTCAGTGCCACCCAAGACAAGGCTGGGGGTGCTGGGACACCGCTGTGATGCAGCTCTGTTCTCCATCTGGTCTCTGCTGGCTGGGCACAGCGGCTGGAGGAGGATCCCACAGGGAAAGGCTGGAAAAGGGGTGCAGGAGATGCCCCAGGTGAGGGAGGGGTGCCTGGAGAGCTGGATCCACCCCCAGAGCAGCCCCCAGGCACAGCCAGGGCTGTGCTGCAGAGGGGGCTCCTGGGGGTGTTGATGATGCAGATTTGGTGTTATTTGGGTCTCCTGGTGATGAGTGTGCACATAAACCCATGGAGAGAGTTGGGTATTGATCCTTTTCCCTTCTCCGGGCTCACATGAGGTGTTTGTGGGTGGTGATGTGAGTAAGGAGTGAGTAAAATATGATTAATGCTCCCTAGGACTGGCTCTGACAGAGAGGCTCACTGGGCCCACAAAAGCAGCAGAAATGACACTGCTCTGGCAGCTCCTCCTTCCTCATTTCATTCTAAAAGAAAATACAAGTTTAGGCTTCATTTTGAGCAGTAACATTTGATCAGCTGATAATGATTTTTCTCCTGATTTTTAAGACTTCAGGATAAACCAGTACCACAGGAGATGCCCAAATATACTTTAAGAAATAAAGGTTTAGTTGCATTTGGGCCTTAGAATTTTGCCCAAAACTGTGTTATAGATCACGGCACCTAAATCCTCAGATAGTCCTGGAGCCTGCAGGAGCCTCCCTGGGAAAAGGGATTTTATTTTTATTTATTTATTTACTTTTTTATTTCTTTCTATTTTTTTAAATTTTTATTCCCGCGAGCAGCACGTGGCTCCACACAGGCAATTCCTCCTCCTGTTCCTCTTGTGAGGTAAGAAGGGAGAAATTGTTCAATTTATCCCAAAGGAGTTTCCCTTCTCAGTGATAACGAGACAGGGGAGCACAGCCCCATCCTGCAGGTGGGACTCAGCACTATCCAAAATTATCCTGCCTGCTCCTAAATCACACCAGGAACTCAGTGCAATGCCACAATCCAAGGGAAAATATCCCCCTGCTGATGTTTCTCTTGGACTTAAGGACTTCTTGGTGTCCTGTCAGAATCTGTGTTATTTAAATGATCCCGAGACTGTAGAAAGTCTCTGTCTGTCAGTCCAGCTGCCAAAGAAGTCATAATTCGTCTGTGCTGGTTTTCAAAGTTGTTTATTCTTGCTTATCTATAACGTGTTCTGCTGCCTGCCTCAGGTCTGTCCTGCAGGGCAGCGTGTGGGGCTCTGCCCCTCAGTGGGATGTTACAAACATTATACACCAGAAACTCCGTGTGCTGCATTTACAATAATGTGCCAATATCTATCATTGAACAGTGTGTCTCCAGCCTAAACCAACAGAAAAATGCCAACACCACAGTGAAACATGGAGGGTATGAAGAAGAGGAAAAAGACAAGACACACCCAATTTCCTCCATCTTGTCCCCTTTGAACCCCTTATCTAGAATCCTAAAATTCTACTTTTGCACCTGTGCCACACTAATTATTACTTATATCAAACACTCAGAGCTGGTAATTCATCTGTAAGATTGAAAACTCTTTTCCATGGACAGAGATCACAGACAGTGTCTCAGGGGGCTCTGTACAGGGGGGTCCTGACCCCCTGCCAGGGTCCCAGACCTGCCAGGGCAGCCAGAGGGAAGCTCTGGGTTCCCACAGTGTCCTGCACCCCTGGTGGGCCCACGTATGGTCCCCAGGGTGGGTTTGCCTTCAGAGCTGGCTCAGGCAGTTGGGCACGGGCCATAACCCAGCGCTATTTATCCAAACCAGACTCCAGCTCGGAGCACTCTGCTCTCCAGAGACCTCGGCCACAGCCAGTGCGGGAGCAGCAAAGGCCCCTTCGGGAATTCAGCCCAAGCAGAGGCAAAGCTGCTGCTGGTGGTCCATGAACGGGGATTGATTGTGCCGAGACCCCCCCCCTGCAGCACCGCGAGGGGCTGGGCTGTGAAACCTCCCCCAGGGCCTCCTGTGCCCAGAGCTCGGCACCTGGAACCAGGGCTGGCACAGGAACCTGGGCAAGGAGCCCTGCCTGGGGCCAGCTGCTGGCATCTGCTGCCCTGGGGACAACGGAGCACCTGGGGGGACCTGCAGGGACACACAGAGCACCTGGAGAGACCTGCAGGGACAGCAGAGCATCCAGATGGGACCTGCAGAGACACACAGAGCACCTGGAGAGACCTGCAGGGACAGCAGAGCATCCAGATGGGACCTGCAGGGACACACAGAGCACCTGGGGGGACCTGCAGGGACACACAGAGCACCTGGGAGGACCTGCAGGGACAGCAGAACATCCAGATGGGACCTGCAGGGACACACAGAGCACCAGGGGGACCTGCAGGGACAGCAGAACATGCAGATGGGACCTGCAGGGACACACAGAGCACCTGGAGAGACCTGCAGGGACACACAGAGCACCAGGGGGACCTGCAGGGACAGCAGAACATGCAGATGGGACCTGCAGGGACACACAGAGCACCTGGAGAGACCTGCAGGGACACACAGAGCACCAGGGGGACCTGCAGGGACAGCAGAACATGCAGATGGGACCTGCAGGGACACATAGAGCACCAGGGGGACCTGCAGGGACACACAGAGCACCTGGAGAGAC
>QUSF01000192.1:150044-160223 GCA_003676055.1 Chloebia gouldiae | reverse complement strand
GGACAGCAGAGCATCCAGATGGGACCTGCAGGGACACACAGAGCACCCGGGGGACCTGCAGGGACACACAGAGCACCTGGAGAGACCTGCAGGGACACACAGAGCATCGAGATAGGACCTGCAAAGGGCTCCTGGCTTTGCCTCTCTGTGACACCAAGAATGGGTGTCACCCTGTTCTTTTAAAAGTTTTAAAGTTCTTGTAAAAGTTTTCCATGCCTTCTGATGTTTACATATTTCTACTGGAGTTGTCACGCACTGTTCATGCAAATAATGATTGTTTTACAGTCTTCTTTGTAAGAGGAATTAACGAACTGTTGGTTTAACCAGTGTAGTTTGAGAAGTAGCAATTTTATCCTCCAATCCACTGTCACTTTTAGAATTCTATATATTGTGAAGTCAGAAATAAAAGTTCCTTTCTTTTACTCTTTTCCTCCTTTTAGATCTTAGTGTGAGTGCATAAGCTATTTTGTGTCGTAGTGTGACAAGTGGGGACACACAGAGCACCTGGGGGGGACCTGCAGGGACACACAGAGCACCAAGGAGGGACCTGCAAGGACAGCAGAACATCCAGATGGGACCTGCAGAGGGCTCCTGGCTTTGCCTCTGTGTGACACAACCTTCCTTCGCTCTTGGGATCACTGTCTGGACAAACCTCCCAGACCGACAGAGAACAACAGAACATCAGCAGAGGAGGGTGAGACCCTCCACAGACCCTGTGAGTGCAAAGGAGTGCTGGAAACAGGGTGGGACGGGGACCTGGGGCTCCAAACTCAGCCCAGGGTGTCTTTGAGTGGCACAGATGGCCCAGAGAAGGTGCCTGGTGTCCCTGAGGTGGGGTGAGCAGTGGGGCACTGAGCTGGCCTCACTAATCCCAGCCACTCCTCGGCTCATCCCTGCTCACTCCCAGCTGGGCTGCAGCTTGGTGCCTCCCCAGTGCAGGGAGGGAAGGGCTGGAGGGCTGCCTGGCTGGGGGAATGGAGCCGTGGGTGATCCTTGCTTGGGAATGTTTCGTGTCCAAACAGGCTGTGGGCACGGGGTCATTTTCCCCAGCGAGCTCCACGGTGCTGCTGGAACAGCTCTGCCCTGTCGCTCTGGGGCCAGGCCAAAATACAGGGGGAAAGAGCAGGAAATTGACCCAAAATGCTGGAAAAGCCCTGACTGATGGGCACAGGGAGATGTGTCACCACCTTTGCTGGTCCCCCACCGCAGATGGATGGGGACAGGGCTGGGAATCTGCCTGGCTTTCCAGGGAGGGTCTCCTGGAGCTCTGCTGCCTGTCCCGAGTGGGACGCCCTGCAGAGCCCACGCTGCCACCCGCAGCCAGGACACGCTGCAGGCTCTTCTTGGCGGCCTTGCATCACCGGGATGGAGCAGGCAAACAAGAAGTGTGCCGTGGAGCGGGGAACGTGAGCGGGGCGATCGCTCGGGGAGTGAGGCAGCACTATTTATAGCCGGCGGGGTGCTAATAACCGGCACGGGGAAGCCTTCAGCGGCTCCGAGCGGCTCCGAGCGGCTCCTCCGCACCGCCCGCAGCGGGGACAAAGCCGCGCTGCTCCCTCTGATGCGCGGCCAGCCCGGTCCGAGTCCGGCTCCCAGCCCCGCTCCGCAGCTCCGCTCCCCGAACACGTCCGGGACCGCAGCGCTCCCCCCCGCGCACTGACGGACCCAGGGGATGCCGGCGCTGCCGAACTCAGCATCCCCGAGACCCCCAAATCCTCCTCCGCAGGCCGGAGCTCATCGCTCACCCCCGCTGTTGTGGCTCCTTTTCCTGCTCAGCCTCCCTGGGCTGACCCCAGCTGTCCGTGAGCTGAAGGCTGAATGGTCCCCGATGGCAAAGTTCGACCTGGTTAAGTTTTTTTTTTTTCTCATGGCAGTTCTTAATTTCTGTATAAATAACAGCAATTAAATACAAAATAATGTGTTAAAATAGATATAATAAAAATATATAATAATATAATAATAAAAAATATACAAAATATAAAATATATAAAATATAAAATATATTATATATAAAATATATAATATATAAAATATATTATATATAAAATATACAATACATAAAATATATAATGAATAAAATATAATCATATATATAAATATATAAATATCTAATAATATAATATTAAATAAAAATTATATAAATATCTAATAACATCTATAAATATATATAATAACTATATAATCATTATAGAAACAATACTTTTTAAATAGTGTAAAATTTTAAAATTAAAAAAAAATTTTAATTGTGTATTCTATCAGCTTTGTGCAGTGGCTTAGCAGTAAATGAATGAATGGGACATGAGAATGAATGACCCCAACTGTGTTTTATCTATGCCCTGAGCTCCTGGAATTGGTAGGGCAAGGTTCACGTTTGGGATTGTATGAGGGATGGCAAAGGTGTGACATCTTCCCCCTGGAAGGGACCTTAAATCCCATCCAGAGCCACCCCTGCCATGGCAGGGACCCCTCCCACTGTCCCAGGTGCTCCCAGCCCCAGTGTCCAGCCTGGCCTTGGGCACTGCCAGGGATCCAGGGGCAGCCACAGCTGCTCTGGGAATTCCAGCCCAGCCTCTCCCCACCCTGCCAGGGAACAATTCCCAATTCCCAATCTCCCATCCAGCCCTGCCCTCTGGCAGTGGGAGCCATTCCCTGGCTCCTGTCCCTCCAGGCCTTGTCCCCAGTCCCTCTCCAGCTCTCCTGGAGCCCCTTCAGGCCCTGCAGGGGCTTTGAGCTCTGCCTGGAGCTTCTCCTCTCCAGGGGAGCACTCCCAGCTCTCCCAGGCTGTGTTTGCTGATTGAGGTGTCTGATTCAAACCCTGGATATTTTACTGACTTCCCCAGGGATTCTCGGGAGACACGGCCAGGAGTGACCCAGGAGGGACAGGACAGCTCTGATGTCCCCGTGCCAATCCTGTCACAGCTGTGGTGACACCTGCAGGGCAGGGAGAGCTGGGCTGGGCACAGGGCGGGTGCCAGGGAGATTTCCTGGGTCTGGGATGGTTAATCATGGAATCATGGAATCACTGGGGCTGGAAAAACCCTCTTGGACCATCCAGTCCAACCAATTGTTGCCACATTTTAAAGCCACCTATGCCCCCAGGTGCCACATTTGCCTGTCCTTTGAACACTTCCAGGGCTGCTGATCCCATCCCTACCCGAGGCAGCTGTGCCAGGGCTGGGCAACAATTTCATGTGAAGAAAATGTTCCTAATATCCCACCTAATCTCCTCAAAGCTTGCTTTCCAGCCGCTCCAGAATGGGTATTTTTGCAAATCAGGTGTTTTTTCCCCAAATAATCAGTCTGTGCCTTGGTGGTGGGCAGGAGACACCATTAGAGGGGGTCAAAGGAAGCCTTTCCCAACCCTATCTGGGGATTTCTGTGCTGAGGGGGCTGAAATCGCCTCTTCCCTACTGGCTCTTCTGGTGGTTCACAGCTTTGTGTCATCCCGAAAAGCCCCTTGGGCTGCATTTGTGGCTGCCAGGTGGTGGCAAGTGACCCTTTCCCTGCTCCAGGAGTGGCTGAGCTCCAGCTGGCAGCTCTGGGCCTTGCCCAGCCCCAACTGCTCCGAGGTGCTGAGCTGGGCATGGCTGAGCTGAGAGGAGGCTCCAGCAGGGATGGATCGAGGGCAGTGCTGGCAGAGAGTGCCCCGAGCCCGAGGTGTGGGGCTGGAGCTGCTCCCAGGAGGGGCCGTGGGGCTGAACGTGGGGCCAGAGCACGTCCCACATCCTGGCAGATTATTGGAGCTTCCAGCTGCACTGAGCCCTTTTCCTGGTCCCTCACCCCCACACCCGACTGGCCAGGCTGAGGAGCCGACTGGGATCTTGGCCAGGTTGGAACAAAGCAGGAGCCGATTCCAGGGCAGGGCTGTCCCAGGCTGGAGCAAAGCAAACACTGAGCAGCATTTATGAGACCCCCCCAGGGGGCTTCTGCCTCCTTGGGGCATCCCCTGGGGATTGATATCGATCTTCCCGAGATTCCTCCAGCTCTTCTGAGCTTCTCATTACCCTGAGAGCTCGGACTGCCCGGGTCCCTTCTCATCCTCCAAAGAATTCCCCCCTGCCCTGCTCCAGAGAGCATCAGGGCTGATTTAAACCCCAGGGTTTGCATTCCAGCGGTCAGGGAAGCCCCTCAGGGTGCCCTGTGAGCCTGGGAAACCTGCAGGAAATGCCTTTCACCTTGGGGTGGCTGTTGGAAGGGGAAAAGTGACATTTGCAGAGAGCCACGGCAGGAGCACACGCCCAGAAATGCTCTCCCTGGGCTGGAGAGTGATCCCGGTTTGGGGTTCATGGAACCACAGACTGGTGTGGGTTGGGAGGGACTTGAAAGATTTTCTCCTGCCATGAACAGGGACAGATCCATCCACCTGAGTGGGTAATTTTGCAAATCAGGTGTTTATACTCAAAATACTCAGCCTGTGCCTGGCTGTGGGCAGGAGGCACCGTCAGAGGGGTCAGGGGAACCTTTGCCAGCCCCGTGCAGGGATTCCTGCCAGAGGACAATGCCCAGCCTCCCTGGCCTGCCCATGGACAATGCCAAGGGCTGCTGTTAAAAATAGGTCAGAAACGGTTGTAAAATAGTTGATAATTGTTAAGCATGCACTGTTAGTTTGTTTATGGTAAAAGGGCTTTAAGGGGGTGGTTATCAGAAATGCAGTACTCAATGAACCTGTTATGGTTTGATCGTGGTGTAATGTTAGTGTCTTTATGAAAATACACCTTTTTTAAATGAGTGTTGTGAGATCATTCTAAAAATTCTCTACTTTTAACTTTCTATATTCTCAAAAACATATCTAATACTTTCAATAATTACTCTAAATATTAATATTTAAACTTAACTACTAATTAATTTAACTCTAACTTCTTAAAAAAAGTCACTTTTTTATTAAACTATAACAGTACCACATTACACCTAAGTCAAGTGCACCACCCCAGTGAAACGAGCCAGCCTGGACAGAACTGTCATGGGCCAATCAAGCGCCTTAAACCTTCCTGCAAATGAAGGATCCAAACAGAAACCAGTCCAAAGGGACAGAAAACAGGATAAAAAGGGGCATTCAACCCACTGAACCTGTGCTGCTTCACCTGGAACGTCGGGGCCGTCGCTGCTCAGCAGCCCCAGCGCCGGCGCCGCAGCGTCCTCGACGGGAGCGCTCCCGCTCAGCCCGGACGAGCCCCCTTGCTTTAGGCCTTTCTTTTTATTATAATAAATGCTGGAATCACTTTTAGTGCCAGGAGTGTGGTCCTGTTTTTAACACTGCTGGAGTGAGGGCAGGGGAGGATCAGGAACTGAGGACCTGGAAAGCTGCTGAGGCACGGCAGGCACAGGAGAGCAACAGCAAAGGTTTCCTGCACGGGTCTTTGTCCACTTCAAAACGCAGAGTTGATACCTTGGGCTTTAAGATTTTCTGTCCTGGTTTGATGTGCAGCTTTTAGCTTTATAGGAAGCATTATCAGGATCTTTTCACAGAGTGGTAAGGACAAAACAATCCTCTAGGAACGGGATGGGGATAAACTGATACATTTGGATTTACGTTTTTCTGTTCTGGTTTGGGGCGCAGCTTTTAGTTTTATATTCATGTTACTAAGGTCTTTTCACAAAACAATCCTGTTCTAGCTGGACAATCTCTGCAAAAATCAGGCCCAAAGCACAAACAACGTGAGAAGAGGAGGGTGGGTGAGCAAGCAAGGAGGATGAAACTATTAATTAACTCCTATATGAAAATGGACTAAAACTTATAAAAATGTGAGATCTCATGACCAACCCGTCTTCTGCTTCCATCTTGGAGCCATCCAAGGGTGTGGCCTTTGCAGGCTCTTCAATAAATCTCCATTTTTTTTTTCCTATCTGGCCTCTGTTCCAGCTCCTCAGGGCACCAGCGTGTGGAGAGGAGTCACACTGAGATTTGTCACTCTGGGAAGGCTGGAGCTGGGCAGGGATGGTCAAACCAGCTCACTTTGTCATCAATAATGGGAACGGAATAACCATTTCCTTCCCTTCTCCACTGAACTTCTGCTTTCCCCAGGAGTTTTTGGTGACTGAGTCACCTGTGAGCTCCAGATCCGCCTCCCCTGAGGGACTCCGACACACCTGGTCACAGAAATGAGCCTCCAGCTTTTTGGTCAAACCACAGGTGAGCGTAGCACCCCACAGGTGAGTGAACACCCCACAGGTGAGTGCAGCACCCCCCAGGTGAGTGTGACACTGCACAGGTGAGTGCAGCATTGCACAGGTGACTGTGACACCCCCCAGGTGACTGTTACACACTCCAAGTGAGTGTGACATCCCCCACATGAGTGTGACACTCCCCAGGTGAGTCAACACCCCACAGGTGACTGTTAAGCCCCCAGATGACTGCGATATCCCCCAGGTGAGTGCAGCACTGCACAGGTGAGTGTGACACCCCCCAGGTGACTGTGACACCCCCCAGGTGAGTGTGACACCCCCAGGTGAGTGTGACACCCCCAGATGAGCACACCACCGCGGACCTGGCTCTCCCTGCCCGTGGCTCTCATTCCTGCCTGCCCGCACCTCGGAGCCGGTGATGTCACCCGTGACCCTCCCGGGAAAACCTCGCACTTCTCCTGATGCCAAAGCTGCCTTTTGTCAGCCTGGCACGTCCGAATTTCGGCTGCCAGAGAACAAAGAGTCCCCACGATTCCTGAGCGCTGAGTCACCCCCAGTCACTGAGAGCCGTGACCAAAATTGGTGCAGAGAAGGTGCCAAGCAGTGGCGTGCGCTGGGATTTACATATCAGCGAGCTGGAGAGGGCCTGGGGCACGCAGCGCTCACCCAAGAGATGCTTTTGTTCGCTCCTGGGAGTGTTTGTAAAGTGCCAGCCTTCCCCAAAGCGCCGCGGATAATCCTCCCATCTGGCCTGTCCTCCCAGGAGCTTTTATCCTCTCTCAGAGCTTTATGTCAAGGCCAAATGAAGCATCTCAGTGGATTAAAATCCTTTTGTGTTTTTGGGTTGACCACATGGAGGTGTTTGCCTCTTGACAGCTGAGGATCGTGGTGCTGTGAAAGGCTCCCGTGGCTCTTCTCACATTCTCACACCTACGTGCTGGGGAGCATCACCTGGGGAGCTTCTGCTGCGCCTTTGGCTGCTCCAGGTCTGCTGCAGGACAGGCCCACTGCAGCACCAAGAGACCACAAAGTGTCTTTGAGGAGACACCAACATCTGTGAGGTCCTGAGAGCTACTGCAGACCCCAGTGAGGGTCCTGCGGTGAGATCACAGAGCCACAGAACACTCTGAGCTGGAGGGACCCAGCAGGATCACCCAACCCAGGCCCAGCCCTGCCCAGACCCCCACCAGCCCCACCCTGGGCATCCCTGGGGCTCTGGCAGCCTCGGGGCCGTGCCCATTCCCTGGGCAGCCTGGGCAGTGCCAGCACCTCTGGGGGAAGAACCTTTCCCTGAGCTCCAGCCTGCCCTGCCCTGGCCCGGCTCCAGCCGGTCCCTGGATGCTGTCCCTGTCCCAGAGCAGGGATGGGAGCTGCCCCTCGGGAGGAGTTTCCCTGCAGCAGCCACAGGTGCTGCTGCAGAAGGAATTCAGATCATCACCCCCGTGCTGCATCCCCAAATTCTGCTCTAAAACTGTCTGGAGAGTCCTCCCATCGTGATTTGTTTCTGAGTTAGGATTTAGGCTTTACAGTTTTATGTGAAATCTACACAGACCAAGAAGCCTCCTTTCAAACCAGGCAACCACAGAACCTGGGATTTCCAAGAGTATTTTAATAAGATTTGCAATCCTATTCCTATGTCTGGTGCTGATGCACTTCTGAGGTAGATGATATCCCAAAAACCAGTGCTGCACCTCAGCCTGGGATTCTGTTTGGCTTGTACAGGGTGACAGGGTGGAGAAGCTGGACCTGAGGGCACTGCACTGACCCCAGGGCTGGAGCCCCTCTGGAGCCAGGATGGGAGAGCTGTGGGTGCTCCCCTGGAGAGGAGAAGCTCCAGGCAGAGCTCAGAGTCCCTGCAGGGCCTGGAGGGGCTCCAGGAGAGCTGCAGAGGGACTGGGGACAAGGCCTGGAGGGACAGGAGCCAGGGAATGGCTCCCACTGCCAGAGGGCAGAGCTGGATGGGAGATTGGGAATTGGGAATGGTTCCCTGGCAGGGTGGGGAGGGGCTGGGCTGGAATTCCCAGAGCAGCTGTGGCTGCCCCTGGATCCCTGGCAGTGCCCAGGGCCAGGCTGGAGCACCTGGGATGTCCCTGGATGACTTTTAGGGTCCCTCCCAACACAAACCAGGTTTCCATGATCTTCCTTTCTTCACCGTGTGACCTCCTCGTGCTGTGACACCCTTCAGGTGACTGTGACACCCCCCAGGCGACTGTGACACAGCCACCTGCAGCCTGTGCTTCCTGCTCCAGTCCCTGGGACACAATCCCTGGCAACAGCTCGAGCAGCAGGTCCAGCTGTGCCAGGGCAGCTCCGTGGTGCCCGGGGTTGCAGGGCTGGGTGGGGAATTCTGCAGCTGCAGGAACGTGAGCTCTCCATGAACTGTCACCTGGGGAGCCTCGTGCTCACCAAGTTTGGGCTTTCATCATCTGCCTGCAGCACACAACCCCTTCCTTAGCTGGCATCTGTCACCAGGCAGGTAAATCAGCTGCCTGCCAGGGCTGCCACGATTTTCACACCTCTCTCATTAACCCAGGGCAGGTTCTCCCTCCTCCCCGCTCATCCCTCCGACATCCCGGGCCCAGGCTCTGCTGCTTCATGTCCAGGCAGCCACAGCCCAGCAGGCATTTGCTGCTGCCTGCAGCTCCCTGTGCAGAGCAGCCCTGATGGCTGGCTCTGAATTTCACAGGTTGGAGCCCCAAAAACACGGGGGTTTGAACAAAAAAGCAGGGCAGGGGGTGGCTGAGCCAGAGCTGAGCACCCAAAGCACTCACAGCCTCTCTTGGGTCCTAACTCCTGTCCCAGGAGCAACCTGGGATAATGAAGGTGTCCCTGCACATGGCACGGGGTGGGATTGTGTTGGAGTTCTGGATGCAGAGAATTTGAGACTTTCTGTCTTGCCAGGAACTGACCCCCAAGAGAGCTCTGCACTGACCTGAGGCCATGGAGAGGCTCCCAAAATGGAATGGCAGAACTGGGATTGTGGGGGTGGAGTTTGAACAGAAGTGTGTGATATCACAGGGTGGGAAACTGAGAGTTTGGTGTTTAGAATGTAGTAACAGATATAGAGCAAGATGGAGGTTTTGGGGTGGTGGCTGGTCCCTCTTCTTCACCATCTTCTCCTTCTTCTCCTCCTCCTTCTTCTTCTTCACCTTCTTCTCCATGGGTTTGGTTGGTTTGTGTAACTGGACAGAAAAATCCACATTGCAGGCTTCAAGTGATTAGTTATTGGGTTAAAAGTGAAAATAATTTGGGTGTCATTTGTTAATTGAATACTTCATCCTTAAAAGGCCTTGTAGCTCAAGATTTTTCGCCGTTTTTGTGCCTTATTAGTGAAGTACTGCAGAATTCAGTGTTGTGAGATTGTAACACACGTAAGGAATAATAAACATCTGAGTCTGAATGTGAACCATCAAGTGCCTTCAATCCTGATCTTGACAGAGCTAGAAAAAGGAAGCTGAACACTGGCAGGATTGGATGAGTTTTAAGGTTCCTTCCAAATTGGCAGGGCAAATGGGCCCTAAAGCTGCTCCTGGAGGAGCCCTTTCTCTCTTGCTGTGCACAGAGAACACCTGGAATCCCTCTGGGAGCATGGAGAGAGCTCCCAGGCTGTGCTGGAGCTTCCAGGTCACTCACAGAAAGGAAAAGTTAACTTTCTCTGCCTTCCACACTAAGCAGGATTTGGAAAGGCTTTTCTGAAACAACCTTTGTGCAACGGCCAGACCTTCAGAGGCCACAGACAGCTACAAAGGTTCTGGCCTCCAATATTTCTGGGTTTGGAGCAGCCTGGCAGACACCTCCAAAGGCACATCCCTCTGGGTCCCCACCTCTGGGTGCTCAACCCCCTATCAGACAGACACACGCTTGGCCAGGTTTTTTGCCATGGATGGTCTTTCAGACACATCTCCCTTGTCCAGACTCTTGGGCCCTCCTTGATGCAGGCTCCTGATAAAAGTCTTGGGTTCTGAGGAGCAATAGCTGCCCTCTGGGAATTCCATCCCAGCTGGAATTCCTTCCCAGCCCCTGCCCACCCTGCCAGGGAACAATTCCCAATTCCCA
>QUSF01000192.1:124339-145870 GCA_003676055.1 Chloebia gouldiae | reverse complement strand
TCCCTTCCCTTCCCTTCCCTTCCCTTCCCTTCCCTTCCCTTCCCTTCTTCCCTTCCCTTCCCTTCCCTTCCCTTCCCTTCCCTTCCCATTGGGAAATTGGGACAGTGAACATAAAATGTAAAAAAATAAAAGTAAAATAGAAAATAAAATCAAATGCAGCCTCGTGGGCTGAATCACAACCGCAGTGTTGATGAACATCCTTTACAAATCAATCCTTCACAATCCTGATGGTTCTGAAACCACCAAAGCAGCAGCAGAGGTCACAAAATCAGGCATTGTTTTGGATTTTGCAACGCCTCCTATCAGCTTTGGAACGGGCTGTGCCGCTGGCAGGTTTAAATTTAGATTTCAAACTGCAACACTTGTTTTAATATTGCTAAAATGTTGTTTAAGAGATTAAAAACTTGCAAATTTTGCTCACAGTAACACATTCCTGTGACCTGAGATAAAATTGCTTCTGAGATTATATATATTTTTATATATGCATTCATAGGTATATATATTTATATAAATATATGAAATTATTTATATATTTATTTAAATATATAATATATATTATTATAGAGATAATATAATAAGATAAATATTATAATATTATATAGAATATATATTAATTACATATAATTAATACAATTATATAATACATAAGATATTAAAATATTATATATCATAATATAGATATATTATATTATAATGTATATAAATATTTATATATTTATATAAATATTAATATATGAAAATAGAAATATATATAAATAGGTATTGATATATATTATCAGTCTTATATGTATTATATAATATATAGTATATAGTATATCTTATATATATAATTTTTATATAAAATATATAAATAATTATTAATATATATTATAGATAATCTTAATATACAATATTACTATTTAATGTTAATAGATATTAATATGGGTTATATGTTACTAGATATAATAATATATATTAATATAATTTTTTTAAAAAATATGAAATAAAAACATTTGACATCATTTTAGGTCAGAGTAGAAAATGACAGAATTTCCAGTGGAGCAGAAAATCGCATTGCTCCCCTCAGCAGTGATCCCTCTGCACTTGGAGTCAAACCCCCAGAGTTCCAGGCCAGGGCAATGGAATTTCGTGGCAAAGGGGTTAACCAGTAACCGAAATTACAGCTCCATCTGGCCAGGGGCACCCAGCGGGAAGACACTGCCCAGACTGATCCCGTGCCAGCTCCTCCTTGGGATTCCTCAGCACCTAATTACTCCCACTTTAATTAAACTTTCTCATACAACTTTCCTTGTTTCCTTCCCTACCTGATCTGCTGCTGGAGCCACTCATCTCCTCCCAGAAAGAGCTGGATGGAAATTATGACCATATTGGAGATGTTTTTACAGTTTGGTTTCTTTTTTTTTTTCCCCTCTGAATTGAGTGTTTCGAACTTCTTTTAAAAACAAGATGTTTTGGGAAGTTGCAATTCTGATTAAAATGTGGTATTTTAACAGGAGATTTTTTTTCCCCACTACAATTTTGAGTCCCTGAGTGAAGAAAATATAACAAATTCAATCATTTTGCCAAAAAATGCAAGACTGAGAGCTAGAATAACTTTACTGAAGGTAAAAAAAAATTTAAGAACTCAGGAGTTAATTTCTTCTCTAGCCCTGATTTAGGGGAAAAGTGAGATATTCTCAGTGTTCATGACTTTCAGTGTTTCAGCATCAGCATTTTTTCTGGAAAACCTTTGTAACCCGTGTGGATGCTTCCATGGATCTGCACATTGTTCAGAACAATGGGATCTGTCTTGCAGGCGGCTCAATCAATGCCCCAAAGCACCAATAAAACCATATCAATAATTAATAATTAACCCCCTATTAAAGTGCGGAGGTGTAAAGGGCAGACACTTGCATTTTGTTTGTTTTCCTTGCTTTTCTCCCAGCTTTATGTCACCATCCAGAGGGACTTTGGCAGCCTGGGGAGGGGGGCCTGGGAGAACCCCGTGGGGTCACAAAGGCCAAGTGCAAGGTCCTGTACCTGGGGAATCCCAAAGGCGAACAGGGCCTGGGGGGAAGGAATTGGAGATTTTGGGGCATTAAAAACTCAGCAGTGAAGGTTTGCAGCCCCAAAACCACCCCCATGTCCAGGGCTGCATCAAAGGAATCCTGAGTCGCAGGTTGAGGGGGGGATTCTCCCTCTCTGCCCCTCTCAGGTGATTCCTCACCTGCAGAGCTGCCCCAGCCCAGGGAAGTCCAACAGCAGCAGCATTCAGAGCTGCTGCAGGGCTGGAGCCCCTCTGGAGCCAGGCTGGGGGAGCTGGGGGTGCTCCCCTGGAGAGGAGAAGCTCCAGGCAGAGCTCAGAGCCCCTGCAGGGCCTGAAGGGGCTCCAGGAGAGCTGCAGAGGGACTGGGGACAAGGCCTGGAGGGACAGGAGCCAGGGAATGGCTCCCAGTGCCAGAGGGCAGGGCTGGATGGGAGATTGGGAATTGGGAATTGTTCCCTGGCAGGGTGGGGAGGGGCTGGGCTGGAATTCCCAGAGCAGCTGTGGCTGCCCCTGGATCCCTGGCAGTGCCCAAGGCCAGGCTGGACACTGGGGCTGGGAGCTCCTGGGACAGTGGGAGGTGTCCCTGCCCATGAGCTTTAGGGTCCCTTCCCACCCAAACCATTCTGGGATTTGCTCTTTAACGTCTGCCTTGTTCTCTGCATCAGTTTCTGCCCCTGACTGATTTTTGCAGCTCCCTTACCCCATTTTACCCCACACATCTGCCCTGGAAAAATATAACCTATAAGGGGAGGTCAGGAATGGATTTAAAAAGAGGTCCGGAATGGACTTAAGCTGCGGAACTTTCCAAACTCATTGCTTGAAGTCACTTTGTGTGCTGGCATCTGACCTGGTTCCCCTTGCTGTGCCTGACCCTGGAGCACCCCAGGAAGGGGGATTTGAGCCTGTCCAGGTGGCAGGAGCCCTGCCAGGCTTGTCCCAGCTGGAAGCAGCCCTGTTGCACAAGATGCTCTCCTGCACTTGCTGCAGAGGCTGAGGCTCACAAAGCACTGAGGCAGCTCCCAGGTGGTGATTAATTGCATGACACCTATTATAATTATAAATTCCAGGTCACTCATCATGCTGGAAAGCTGAAGGGGTTCAGCCATCAGGGTGGACTCAAGGCAGACATCCCTGTTAAGGTGTTCCAATGAACACTCAACACATGAGGAATGTCTCCACAGGGCTCTTCGAATACTCTGCACTTTGCTTTTCTTGCCTTTTGGGCACAAAATTTTTTGATCAGGTAGGCACACGGGACTGCATGTAATTGTCATTCACTCTATTTTAAAAACTCCTTCCTTAACTGCTAATATTCCCTTTTCCATCCACAGAGCAAGGGTGAAACACGCTCTGCTTCCCAGGTGGTGAGGAAAGGAGCAGGAGTTGGGAGCCTTTGGAGTCCTGACATTTCCAAAAATCCTCAGATTTTTTTATGTGGGAGAGCTGCAATTTTTTTTTTCCCCAGTATTTCTCTTTTCAAGAGCTCCCAGAGCAGGATGGAAAGACATCATCAGGAGCACATTTGTTATGATTTTAAAGCAATTGAAAAGCCAGACCAGGTCTGTGGCCTGTGACAGTCACCAGCAGAAGGCAGTGCCACAAGGGGCCAGGTTTGGCTGCTCCTGAAGGCTTTATCTGGGTCTACTGGAACAGGAGAGCCCTGCATGAAGCTGAATGTGCTGATCACACATCCACACATTCCCAATATTCCCAGATTATCCGGTGCCTCCCTGGATTTAATTCAGCCTCCATCTTGCCTCTCCCCTCTTTTATCTCACTCAAAGCTTGGTCATTTTGTGTAAATTTAATGACATTTGTGTTCCAGGGTCAGGATCACACTGCACACAGACTGGCTGATCTTTGCAGCTCCCTCACCCCAACTCACTCCATACATCTCCCCTGGAAAAACAGAACCTAGAAGGAGAGCTCAGGACATTTCACTGGTCTTGGAGACATTCACTTTGTTTTCTCCCTCCAAGACCAAGATCACAGCTCTCTCTACCTGCCTGGCAGACATCCCCGGGCATCCCATCAGCACCAGAATCCCAGGAACACCAAACCTGCCCTGATCAGCGGCTCCTGAAAGCTCCAGTTTAGGGGCAAAGCCCTGCAGAAAGGGATTGAGATGTGCTCCCATTCCTGGACTTCCACTTTGCTGTCCTGCAGCCACTGGCAGACACTGGAATTCAAATTCCTGGGCAGGAAAATGTCACCAGGTCCTTCACCTCTGGTTTTGTGTCTTCTGCCTGAAGAGCTGGATATCCCTGAATATCAGAACTGGATAATCCATCCCTGGAAAACAGAGCTGCATAATCCATCCCTGGAGAGCAGAACTGGATAATCCATCCCTGAGGGAACAAAACTGGATAATCTATCCCTGGATAAGAGAACTGGATAATCCATCCCTGGATATCAAAAGTGGATAATCCATCCCTGGAGAGCAGAACTGGATAATCCATCCCTGGATAAGAGAGCTGGATAATCCATCCCTGGATATCAAATGTGGATAATCCATCCCTGCAGTGCAGAACTGGATAACCCATCCCTGCATATCACATGTGGATAATCCATCCCTGGAGATCAGAACTGGATAATCCATGCCTGCAGAAGGGAAGTGGATAATCCATCCCTGCAGAAGGGAAGTGGATGCCAGGCAATATCAGCCTCATTCCTCCAGGCTGGCCCTTGGCATGGGGCAGTGCCCCACCATGGGGACAGACCCTTCCTGGGTCACAGCCTGCCTCTCCTGGCTGTCACAGGTGGTCCTTGCCAAGGCCTCCTGCCCCCTCCCACCTCCCTGGGAAGGACAGAGCCAGCACACCCCAGGATCTTCCCCTCCCTGTGTGAGCCCACCTTGTGTCCTGGGAACACCTTTGTGTTTGTGGGCAGAGGCAGCAGTGCCAACGCCTGGGGCCAGGCTGCCTCTGCCCACCCCGAGAGGAACCCTGGGGTTCCCTGGGAGCCTCAGGATGGGAAAACACGTGAAGAACCCCACTGTGACCACGGCAAACAGCCCCTGGGGGTGTGTTCAGCCAGACCTCAAACACAGGGCAGGACAAAGCTGTTATCGGCAAACCATGCACAATTCATGGCTTTGGGTTTCTCTCTTCAGGGCTGCATTTCAGGACTGCCTGGGGCTCACTGAGGTCCCTTTTGCTGCTGAAATCCCACATCCAATTCCAGCAAGAAGTGTCACCTCCCCTGGGACAGCACAGAAGGGACAGCCCAGCCCAGGGTGGCCATAGGGAAACCAGCTGGGACCTTAAAGAGCAAATCTTGGAGGTGAGTCTGGATTTTCAGTAACAGCCCACGAACAAAGCCCCTGAGGGCTGCCCAGCTCTAGCAGTCCTCCCATGGCACCAGTCCCCATCAACAGAAAGCACCCAAAAGGGAATTCGAGAGCTGCCTCAGGAAAGGCCTGGATGCTGCAAATGAACTTCAGGATATCCTCCACAGAGATGACTTTAAGCCAAAATAAGGAGAAACTGGGATCTGGAGGATGCCTTTGTATTATTCATCTTGTTTAGGAGCCTTAAAACTAATAATAATTTAAAAACTGTTGAAATTATTGAGAAAGTTTTGTTGAAATTCCCCAACCACCACTGTTTGTGCAGGACCCTCTCCTGAGCCAATCTCAGCACCTTTGGAATCCCATGGGCAACGCTCCAGATTCACTCTGTGCCAGCTCACAGCCCCACAGAGCTGAGGAAACCGCCCATTGCCTTCCAAGTATCCAGGCCGTGTGCTCAGCCCTTCTCACTTTGTGAAACATCTCCTTCAGCCTCCCTGTGCCTCACTGTCAGCAGAAAGCTGGGATTTATTACAGCTGCTTTGCTGAGCTGGGGAGGGCAGGGGGGCAGAGAAAATCCCAAAGGAAGCCTCACTTGACAATGTCTCTTTCCTACACTTCCTCACAGCGGCTCCGTGGGGGATGACCAACGGTGGAAAAATGTTACTCATGTCCCAGGACAAGAATTATGATTATTTGCTGGGCTGCCATCCACCACGGGGAATTCTGGCTCATGACATCAGCCCATTGTTCCTGCTGGTGCCAAGAGCACGCTGGGATCCCGAGTGCTCAATGGTTAAAGGCCTTTCCTGTTTGCTCACTCCTTGTTTCCAAACAGTGCCGCTCGCGAGGGCTGCACGGGATGTCTCCTGTCTTGGGCTGCTTTGTCCCTTTCGTCATGTCTGCCTGGAACTCCTCACAGTGACATGAACAATGTGCTCCTGCAGTCAGAAACAAAAGGGAAAAAATAACTGCAGGAGGCAAAGCCCATCTTTGGCGTTTGGGACCCCGTGCACGCCTTTGTTCCTTCTCTGGGAGCTGTGTTTGTGCAGCATGGCCCGGCCCTCCTCCAGCCCTGTTGTTTTTCTTTGTGATTTTAGTGTGGTGATAGTGCCAGGAGGGTTGGCCTTGGGAAGCTGGCTCCTGATCCTTATCAGGGGAACAGCGAGGACAGTGGCAGGAGCTGCGCAGGTTCTCCGTGCTCCAGGAGTCAAGAAGAGCCACAGCTCCCAGTGCGGGCTGGTCCCCCAGCCCACAGCATGAGGGGATCCAATCTGTGGGTGTGGGGCACCAAAACATGAGATCTAAAGGTGTTTGAGGGTGCCCAAAGATGGTGAAGAGTCAGGAGGGGCCACAGGAGGAGCAGCTGAGGGCTCTTGGTGTGTGCAGCTGGAGCAGGGCACACTGAGGGCAGAGCTCAGGGATCTGCAGCTCCTCCCGAGGGGCAGCTCCCATCCCTGCTCTGGGACAGGGATGGCAGCCAGGGAATGGCTGGAGCTGGGCCAGGCTGGAGCTCAGGGAAAGGTTCTTCCCCCAGAGGTGCTGGCACTGCCCAGGCTGCCCAGGGAATGGGCACGGCCCCGAGGCTGCCAGAGCCCCAGGGATGCCCAGGGTGGGGCTGGTGGCAGTCTGGACAGGGACAGGGGCTGGACTGGATGGTCCTTGTGGGTTCCCTCCAGCTCAGGATGTTCCACGATTCAATCTGAACCAAGCAGGTCCCTTTGGAACCACCACAGACACCAGAATAATCACTGAACCATGGAATCACTAAGATTGGAAAAGACCTGAAGATCATTGAGTCTCTCCTGCTCTGTGGGATGTGTTTGGTGCTGAAGCAGCTGCTTCACCTTCTCTCTGGGCATTCTCCCTCACAAGCCCTAAAGGCAAAACAACTTTTTAAAGTATGGTTTTCCCACAAGAACCCTTTAGCTCTGGATAAAGCTCTTAGAGCTAGGTCAGTTCAAAGCCAGTTCAGTGCCAACCTCAGCTCATCTCTGCAGGCTTCCCACATTCCCGCAAGAAACAGAGGCATCCATCCCAATCCCACATCCTTTGGGATCTTTGAAGCTCTCGTGCCAAACTTCCCAAGGTGTGCTGCTCAGGTTGGTGCCTGCTCAGCACAGGAGCACTTTTCCTGGATAAAAAAAAAAAGGGAATTCAGGCTCCCTTCCACCAACACAGAAGAGCACGAGGGTGTAACTTTTGCTCCATTTTCAGTCTGGTGGGATTTATGGGGAATGAAGAAAACAATTGAGAAATCTTTGGATGAAAGGCCTGGTTTGTGAGGTGTTTTTGCACCTGGCATGATAGGCAGACATCTGGGCACTTCCAGCCACACGCAAATTGCAGACAGGTACGTGGAGCTCCAGGTGCTCCTGGAAATGTGAGCTGGGTGACAGCCCCAGCCACAAAAGGTGGAGGACATTCCTCGGACCCAGATGCCCAAATCCTGGGTTACCCTGAGATTGTGGTTCCTTGCCCGAGGCACGAGGTGTGACAGGGCTGATCCCTTCAGCAAACCAACCCTGTGGAGTGGCAGCGCTGCCGCTCCGTCCCAGCCCTCACCGGCAGCACCCCTTCAAAGACAGCGCCCTGTTTTTGTATAAAATGATGTCATTTACCAGCCAGCCTTCCCTCGGGGTGAGCAAACATGGCTGCGTTGCCTTCCCCACGTCCAGGGGATCGTCTTTCAGCCCGCAGTGACCAAGATGAGGAGTGCAGGAAGGAGAGCCAAGGCAGATTTATTGTATCACTGGGCTGGCATCTGGAATGCCACACACAACTCTGACATAACTCTGAAACTTGGCACAGGTGGAATATAGGCAGTAACAGGTAATGCTGCTTTTGTGTTCCCCTGTTTTCATTAGAATAATTGTTGCATTGGTACAGAGGTTAAACACTTCCCTCTGTTTGCTTTGTTTTATGAGCTCTGTCTTTATTTTCTTATTAATTTATCATTTGCACTCTTCCTGATTTTCTCTGCCTGACACATCCCCTACTCTGTTATTTCCATGGCATGCCCATACATACATTTTTCATCCGCTCTGGCCTCTGTGCCCCCTCACTTCATGCCCTCTGTAAATGTCTGTGCTCTCCTGTGCAATTTCTTTTCTCCTGCTGGTTTTATCCTGCACACACCCTCTATGTGCATTTTGCAACAGCACAGAGAGGAATTCCCACTGCTGCTTGGACCTAAGGAATGTCAAATCCTCCAGACTTTTCCTGCAGGACTGCAGTCATCAGCTGTGTTACTTCCATGAGCTGCTGTGAGCAGAAGCTCTGGCTCAGGAGCTGCTTTCCTCACTCTCCCTCCCTGCACTTTTCCTTATTTCCCTTTCCTTTCCCCCACGCACGTGTTCCTGTGCATGAGACCTCACTGTGGCTGCAATTGCCACCACCTTGCCCATGACAACAGGGCCATAAAAGCTGAACTGTGCATGGTAAACAAATAAAATACACTCCCTTTCCCAAGAAGCTTTTGAGAACCTCTTCCAAAAGGCAAACGCGGTGATTTCACTTTTCTAAACTGCTCGCAGGATATGCCTGAGATTTGCCACGTCTGGAGCTGCCATTCCCAGCTGGATCGGTGGTCCCAAGGAATTCAGGGTGCCTGGAAGCTGTGATCCATCCCTGGCATGGTCAGGACCCAACACTTCCCCAGAGGAATTTCCTGCTTCTGCCTGACATACCAGGGGCAAGGTGAAGGGCTTTGACTCCTCCTGGTGCATGCCAGGAGGTGACTGTGCTTCACATGATTTGCATCCTAGAAATGTGCAGATAATGTCGAATGTGCCACATGGATGCTGAAGTGAAATTAGACCGTGCACGGGCATATTTATTGCAAGAGACTTTAACTGCTCAACGTAACAAAAGACTTAAAGTTGATTTAGAGGAAAAAAATAGAGGAATAGAGAGAGACAGAGAAAGCCAATACTGTAATTTCACGAACTGAGCAGCAATTTCAAGTGAGTTTATCAATTTACATTTTTACTAAAATAAAGTAAGCCAAATTAAGACATTTCAAATGAAAACTTGGCTTTGATCTTGAATCCTGCCCAGTTGGTGCAGTTTAAAGCATTCCCCGGGGCCGGGAGCTCCCAGGGGGACACTGCCTGCAGACCCCGCTGTGCTCGCTGCCTGCACCGCAGCCCCAGCCCCGCTCGGGACCCCTCGGGGCACACCGAACACGGTCCCGCCTCACCGCATCCCGGCCCGCGAGACTTTTCCCACTCCCCGGCACTTTCTTCCCGGAGCTCCCCAGGCAGAAGAACCCGAGGAGTCCTCCAGGGAGGAGCGGGGGGTCCGCGCCCGCCCCACGCGAGCCCGGCGTTCCCCGGGGGCGGAGCGGTGACGCGCCGGGCCGGGGCTATAAAGCACCTGCCGGGCGCCCGCCGGCTCCAGACGCAGCGCGGCAGCTCCGCTGGAAGTGCTGGGACGGGAGGAAAAGTCCAGGAGAAGCCCCAAAGCCGCCAGCGCAGAGCCGCGGTCATGGGCAGCCACTCCGCCGTGCTGCTGGCGCTCGCCCTCTGCGCCCTGCTGGAAGCCGGTGAGCCCCGGGCTGGAGCGGGGCTCGGTGCCCCGGGGGTGCCCGCACGGGAGGGGGGACCCCCTGCGCCCCCTCGGCGCGGGGAGGGGGCCGGGGGTGCCCGGGGTGGGCGCAGAGGCCGCGGGCGCCGTGCGGGACCCTCGCTCCGGGGAGCCCCCGGGGCTGTGCGGGTTCCGGAGGAGCCGCAGCCCCGCCGCGCTGCCGCCGGCACCGGGACATGGCCGCGAGCCTCAGAGGGAACACACGGACTCATCCCCCCGTCCCTGTGATGCTTGCTGCAGGTCTGGGCCATCCCCCGCCCGAGTCGCACCTGGCGGCGCGGCCGAGGAGCAAGCGATGTTCCTGCAACAGCTGGCTGGATAAGGAATGCATCTACTTCTGTCACCTGGACATCATCTGGGTCAACACACCTGGGTGAGCAGGAGCGCGGCGCTCGGGCTGCTCTGCTGATGGGCAGGGGCTGTACCTTCTGCCGGAGGAGGGTGGGAAAGGGTCCCGGTGCTCTGCGGCTCTGCAGCACCTGCTCCAAGGTGCACGGCCAGCCCAGAGAGGGACAAACTGTGCTGCTGCTGCTGCTGCTCAGGTGTTCGTCCAACCCCCGGGGGTCAGGGTGAAAGCACAGGGCGCTGCTTCCTCCCGGGCTCGGCTTTTCCTGAGGTTTGCACCTCTTCAAGCCCGCAGCAACAGCGAGATGTTGTGGCTGCAAGTCAGAAAAGTTCCTCTCCCCGCTCGCACGCCGTAACCCTGGCTGCTGCCTGCCAGTATTGTTAATGAGACAGCGGTGGGCTGGCACTGCGGGCCGCGGCTGCCAAGTCCTGCCCTCAGGAATGCCGAAGCAGCTTTCCCGGCGCTTTCAGACCAATGGCCATCGCACTGGAGCACAACACATGCGCTCAGGTGTGGTTATAATCGTGCTCGCTGACATGCATTTACAACTCGCTGCTTGCTCGGGGAATAGTTGCAGTGGCTGCCAATCCTGCAGCCTCTGGGAGAGGAGATTGCCATCAGAGATGGAGCAGGAGTGTGCTCGCAGCTCTGGGAGCAGGCTGCGAGCACCAGAACCTCCTCTGGCCCCGAGACTCGTGGGGCCGTGCAGTGTCCTGTGTGTTAAACCTGCGGGGAAGGAGAGCGCTGACACCCCAGCCGTGCTGGGGCTGCTGGGCTGGGCCACCCATGGGAGCTGCCGGCTCGCCCAACCCTTGCACGGGCACCTGGGCTGCTGCAAGGAGAGAAAACTCCCGTTCCCAGCCAGCACAGAGCGGCCATCTCCCGGCAGGGAGGGGTGGGGTGTGGAAAAAGCAGTAGGTGGGAGAGGAGGTGAGTTTAAAGCTCAGGCCTCAGTGACCTTTTCACCTTCTGTCTACAAATGAGATTTTTATTATCCTGGCACTGGCTTGGCTGCCTCCCAGGACCCTGGTACAAACCTGCTGGCCAATACAAAGCTGGTGGCATGGCTGAATTCCTTTGTTTTTCCCAGGCACACCGCTCCCTACGGCTTGGGCAGCCCGCCAAGGCGGCGCAAGAGGTCCACGGGCAGGTGCGAGTGCTCGCACTCCAGGGACAGCATCTGTGCCACCTTCTGCCAGGGCAGGCCTGGGTAAGAGCTGGGGGTGTCCCCGGGGGCTGCTCAGCGAGGAGAGACAGGCAGGGCTCAGGAGCTGCCTGGGGATGGCTCTTTGCCAACAGCTGGGACTCATCTGGTGGCTTTCTTCCCCCTCTTGAGAGCCCTGGTGATGTGACTGCGGGTGACACCGGGTGATTTGGGTGTGCAAGGGTCCCTTCAGCAGCTGAGAGGCAGCAGTGTCACCTCCATCCCTGCTGCTGCCAGGAGCCTGGGGAAACTCTGGCTGTGCTGGTGGGAACGGGGAGCTGATGGGGATGGAACAAGTGAGGGTGTGGAGCTTTGGGACACCAGTGTCCCCTGCTCAGAAGGGAGAGCTGGCAATGCACTGGGAATGGGACAAGTGAGGATGTGGAGCTTTGGGACACCAGTGTCCCCTGCTCAGAAGGGAGAGCTGGCAATGCACTGGGAATGGGACAAGTGAGGGTGTGGAGCTTTGGGACACCAGTGTCCCCTGCATGGCTCAGAGGGGAGGAGAGCAGGACTGCTCCGAGCTGGGACTCAGCGTCCCCAAATGTCCCGTGGCCGCCTCTGTTTATGGTGCAGGTGGAGTGTCAGTTCAGCTCCAGCAGCGCTGCTGAGGGAGGTGAAGTCGCTGTGGATATCTGTCATTAATTCCACAGCCAGGCAATAGCTACAATCCCCAATCATTCATTTTGCCTGTGAATAGAGGAGCTCTGGCACGAGGGAATAGCAGTCAAAGTAAGCCGTGAATAGCTCCCAAATAGCTGCAATTAACCCTTCAAAGCCGTGCATTCAGCTGTCTGTCACCGGGCCCGGCTCCCCCTGAGCTCCCCACAGCCCGGCTCTGGGTGGCTCAGGCTTCTCTTCTTGCTCTTTAGGTACCTCCAGAGTCTGAAGCTCCCGGTGAGCTCTGGAGCATCAGCGAGGTCTCTGCAGAGCGGTGCCACGAGGCCTCCCCATCATGGACTGCTGAGAGCTCTCAGGTGAGCAGAGCACCTAAACCCACTCTGATCATTCCTTATGAGCACTTGAAGATGTGTGGTTGTGGCCCCAGGCTGCAGTTCCCACTCGGATCTGACCTTCTGCCTCCTGCTGTCCCCTCTAAGAGAGGAGGCTTGGCTGTCTGTGCTCTCTGTGGCACTGAAGGCTCTATCTGAGCAGCCAGGGCTGTGTGTGCCCTTCCCAAACCACAGCAATGTCACACAAAATTTAATTCTTTGTTGGAGTAGGGAGTTCCTCTGATGTTGGACAGGCAGATGGGTGATGGACAGAGGAGGGAGAGGGGGATGGCATCCTGCAGGAAGATAATTTATGGGGCAGCAACTTTGGACCAAAGGACAGAGCTTTTCTAAGCCCACATCAGGGAATTGTGGGGAGAAACAACTCCAGGAGTGTAACTGAGCTAAAGGGAGGTGGCAAATCAATGAATTGGTGGCAATTAAATCAGAGGCAGTGGGGATACTTTCTGACAGGCAGATCTGGGGAAGCAGCACTTTGGGTCATCACTGAATCCCTTGCCACCAAGCTGGGTTTGATGGGGCTCTGTGCCTTAACACAGCTGCAGGCAGAAATTCCTGCTCCTCCTTCCCATCTCCTTCCTCCCAGCAAATAGTGGTGAGGGGTAGATAAATGTCATAATATGGGGTACTGAGTAGGGGGCAGATGGGCTGGGGAGTGACCACGGTGTCCCTTCTGTCCCCAGGGACCTCAGGGTCTCCAGCCCACGCTCCGGCAAACGGCAGCAGCGCTCCCGGCGGGACACACAGCCACCGGCTCTGCCTTGGGAAAAAAACATCTGGAAGAAGAAGAGATAAGAGACGGGTGCACACCAAGCTCACCAGAAGAATTTGGAGTCCTGTGGGTGCCACCAGCTCTGCTGTTGGTTGTTAGAGCTGAAGAGAAGGCCGTGAGTGGAAGGGAAGGAGTTGCAAATCTCCCTGTTCCTGCTGCATGAACCAGCGCTCAAGGGACTGCTGCAAAGGGGAAAACTGTCTCTCCATCCAGCCAGAGAAGTGTCCTGGAGCTGAACTGTGCCCTTTTGGATCAGGCAAGGGTCGTGCTGGAGCAGCACTGGCTGGACTGTGCCCTGGAGCCCTCGGCAGGGGCTCAGCCCACGCACGGGGGTGAATCACAGCCAGGGGCTCTGGGCAGGGCTGCACCAGGCAGCACCGAGCCCGACGCTGCCCTGGGCTGCTCTGCCTGGAGCTGTCTGAGCCTGGGCCCAGCCTGGCCCATCCAGAGGGGTTTGGCTGCTCGCTGCAGCCGGGGATGAGATGCCTCCAGCCCAAGCCCACCTTTGCACTATTTTCTCTTGTCAGTCAGTGCCCATGGATGAGGCTCCCGTGGTGGAACAGCTCCTAGTTTGTATTAAAGTTTATTTCATCATCACCTGGAGCCAGCTGAGCAGTCAGGGACACTCACTGGCTGACAGATCTCTGGGGTGGATTTCCACTGAGGCCCTGGCTGTGGTTGAGGTGCAGGATCAGCTACCCCGGGGCTGGCACCAAACCCAGGTGGGGCTGGGCTTGTGCAGGAGCCCCCAGCCCCCACAGCCAGGGGAGGGTGAGCAGAGCCCTGGTGTGGGTCAGGGACCCCATCTCATCTCCTTGGACGTACCCTCAGTGAGGACTTCCAGCTCCTGAATATCTCAGGCTTCTCCCAGCTCTGCCCAGAGGGAAGGGCTGGGGCAGGGAGAGGGGTGGCGGGCAGAGGGCACACAAAGCCTGGCTTGCTGCTTGGCTTAGGTCAGCTCTGACTTGGCTCTGGACAGTAAATGAGCAGGCAGGACTAACAGGTCCCTGTGGGAAGGGCAGTGCAGCAGGAGAGGGGCAGCCAGGAGGGAATGATGAGGAGGGAAGGACTGGTTGGAAGAGGGGCTGGAACTGGGTGAACTCTAAGGTCCTGTCCAAGCCAAACCCCTTACAGTGATTCTGTAAGGGAGCACAGCCTTGCCTGAGCTTAGGCTCAGGTTTAAACCCAGATCTGCTGGCCCAGGGGAGGGAAGGAAAGATTTGGCAAAAACACCGAGCCCAGGGCCTAGAAACCAACCTTGAAAGGAAGAAAGAAACCAACCTTGCAGGCAAAAGGCAGCCCCAGGGCTCCAGAGCTGTGTCACAAATGCACTTTTGTTTGCCTGGGCAGGCTGAGCCCTGCGGGAAGCCAGGGCTGTCACCTGGGCAGGGCAGGCAAAGAGCTGCTCTCCACTGTTGGGTCCCTCTGCTGCCCACATCAGGATTGCACAGGAGCTTTGGAAAGGCTGCTTCAAGTTGGTGGTGGACCAAAATCTGAATCTGTGGCTGTTGCAAGTGTAGTCCCAATGGACAAGAAAAATATTCCTTGATATTGCTTTAAGCCCCAGAGCGGGGAAAAATAAGACCAATTGATTGTACTGTGGATGAAACAGCAGATTAATCATATGGTCCCCAAAGCTGCAGAGAATCTGTTTTAATCTTTGACCTTCTGAAGGTTGGAGTCACTCTTAAAAAACCAAAAGAAGAAAATCCTGAAAGGGTTTGTTCCAGAGGAAATTTTGCACATGGTTTAATGTGAGTAATTTAAAATAAAACTACTGCTGTACTCTGTCAATCTCCTCGTGTGTGTAATGTCCCATCCTTAAGTGACTTACTGCACACCTGCCATATGTAGCATCCTGAAATCTGTATATTTATTTAAATCTATTGATTTTTTTAGACAGTAATGTTCAAAATATAATTTGTAATAAATAATGACAACAGACAACAGTACTTTCCTTCCTTATTTGGTGGGTGGTGGGGGAGGTGAAAGGAATCCAAATGGCCAAAAGAAATGGGAAAGGGAGTGGGAAAGGTCCTGGGCACATTTCAGTTCCAAGTGAACTCATCTAGAATCCCTCTGGCTGACTTAAACACTCATTTACTTCAACACCTTCTTCCTTCCTGGCTTTCTCTGGCAGCAAGGATGGGGAATTACCCCCAGGTTTGTGGATGTGGGACCAGTTTGGATCCTCGTGCCGAGGGATCCTGGTGGTGCTTGCCCATGGTTCAGTCCAGTCCTTCCCCAGCCCTGTGGCTGTGGGGTCAGCAGGGCAGGGACAGAGCTTTAAATATGGGAAGGGATCCTATTATTATTATTGCTATTATTATCCCATCTAGAATTAATAATAAATTCTTATTGTTATTATTCTTATAATCCCATCTAGAATCCATTCTTTCCTTATCTTCAATAGATTATCCCATCTATTATTATTCTCCCATCTAGATGGGATTAGATCCTAATATTATTTATTGTTATTATTATTATTATTATTATTTCAGTTCATTATCAAGGCATCATCTAAAGGATGTTGTGAAGATGCTGAAGGCTCAGGAGGGGCTCCAGCCTTCCCTATTCCCTGATTTTCCTGGCTGAGCTGCCTCTCCCATGGCCAAGCCTCCACCCCAGGGCTTGGTGTGAAAACCAGAGTCCATCATATGTTCCTGTGACAATAAATCATTGTTCCTGGGACTTTGATGGTAAAGGTACACAATAAAAAGGACCTGGAATTACAGGTAGCAGGGGGAAAAAAGTACCTTGGAATACTGCAAATTCCCCATGTGATATGTTCAATATCCACGGTGAAGTCCTCCCCTCTTCTGCCCAGCTGGACTCCAGAACAGGCCTGGATTTGTGCCCGTTTGGTTCATTCCATGGGGTCCTGCTGGGACTGACTGCCGTGGTGTGAACGAGGGAAATGAGGATTTCCTGCATTTCCCAGGAAAGATTTCCCCATCTCTGCGATGTCCACTGAGCCAGCACTGGAATTTCATTTGTCCTCCTGAAGTCCCAAAGGAACCTTGGCTAGACCTTGGTCTCAGAGGGGAAATATCCCTGTTTGAGAGGCTCAGAGCCCCTGGTGGGGCTGGGCTGATGCCAACCTCTGAGCAAAGCCTTCGGGCACAGCTTTAATTACCAGCCCTAATTAGGTAACACCTGAGGGGAAGAAGATGCTGAAGAGCATCTTAATTAGGGTGAAAAGGGATAAGAGAGGACTGTGCTTATTCTTGAGGTTATTGAATTTGATGATAAAGATTAGCTGAAGGAGGCTGAAGGAGATGTGTTTTATAAATTCTCACAGGTAACAGGAAAGAGCAGAATAATAAAACTGAATTTAAGTGGAAAATCCAGGAAACCAGGCAACTTCCAAAGGCAGTTCTGAGTATAAGTTATGGAGCATCTTTAATAAGATCCAGCTTTATGCAATTCCCATCAAAATGAACACCTTGTGCCCTGCATGTGACTGTCCAATTTTTCAGAAATTTCTGGAAAAAAGCCCTTCCCTGATGGCCAACAGGCAGCAAACTGCCCTCCTGCACTGTGGGACAGCAATATTTTTCTTTTTATGGGACCTTTTTCCCTTTTGATATCTGTTGAATTGGTTCTACCTGGGACAAGATGTGGTGACATAAAATAGGGTGAAGTTGAAAGAAGCAGCCCCAAACCTGTGGAGGAGACTCTGACCACCAGGAGATTTTGCAGGTAGATTTTACCACAGAAATGGCTTTTGGTGATTTTGGCTACTCATCGCAGGTGGGCAGGAGGAGCTGAAGGAGAAAACTGAAATGGTCCCAGTCATGTTAAGGGATCACACAATTAAAACTGCATTAATTAGCTGTGCTGGGTAACGAAAGAGCTCCAGGTGGGCACATCCTGGATGAAACTCTGTCACCTGTGCTGGGGGCAGGGAGGGAGGTGCCACTGGCTCAGCCTGTGCTGGGAATTGTCATTGCTGAGTGCCTCTGGAAGCACAGCCTGGAAAACAGGGTGTGAACACTGTGCTGAGCATCTGTCCCTGTGGATTAGTGGGAAAACACCTCAAGGGCTGCGTTCTGAGGGGGAGAATGACAGAGCTGATCTGAGAGACTTTCCCAGCTCTGGGATCTCCTCTTGCCTGTGGTGGGGCCATTCTGGCAGCAGCCACAACTCAGAGCCCACACAGAGGCTGGAAAATCCAGCTGGGAGTCATGAGAGCCTCCAAAGAGGCTGGAAAATCCAACTGGGAGCTGGGAGAGCCCCCACAGAAGCTGGAAAATCCAACCAAATGTTGGTAGAGCCCCCACAGAGGCTGGAAAATCCAGCTGGGAGTTGGGAGAGCCCCCAGAGAGGCTGGAAAATGCAACTGGGATTTGGGAGAGCCCCTACAGAGGCTGGAAAATCCAGCTGGGAGTTGGGAGAGCCCCCACAGTGGCTGGAAATCCTCTCCCATGTCCCTCCAAAGACAGGGATGTCCCCTTGGCACATCCTTCCATTCTGACCCCCTTTGCCCATTATCTGAAATATTTGGTACCCAGTAAATCGCCCTGAAGCTTTTTTAGTTTTAATCCATGAAGATCTCTACACCTTCATTCAAGAGTGAGACTGTAAAAGTTTAGAGAAGATTTGGGGTGGGGAATGAGCCCCTCCCCAGGGATCTGATGGCAAATCTGAGGTGCTGCTCAGTGACTTTGTTGCTAAAAGGGAATAATTCTCCCTCCAGCTCCGTGGCAGGGGGGAGGAGGAGGGAGCACACACGGAGCAATTAAGAAAAATGTCTTTGACCTTCAGCAACTTAATCAGTTGCCAGTGTTCTTCCTAATAGTGTGCTAATGGTTAAGTTCTTCTGGCTGCCATAAAAGTGCTATAACTGGAGGCTACAATAAAGTGCTGATCAACCCATCAAGTGAGTCAATCCAAAAGTAATATCTGTCTTTGTAATGACTGTAATAAAAGCCATGCCAAAGCCAGGAGATGACGTGAATAAGAATGCTGCTTAATTATGCTGGGCTGCTCTGCTGGGTGCTAGTGCCACACTTCCAGCCTGCTCTGGGGTGACACTGCCACCCCTGCATGGGGGAGCCAAACCTTGTATTTGTGTGCTCTCCAAGGACAGTCCCGAGGGGTTTGGACAGATCTCCAACCAAGCCAAGCAGAGTTTTGGTGCAGAAAAAGTGTTGAATTTGGTTTGGTGTGTAATTTGGTTTGGTGTTGAATTTGGGTTGGGGCTGTTTATTCTGACAAAATGCAGGAGAGAGGCATCACTGCGATTCCCTCTGTGAGAGGTCGGGGCTGGGAAAAGGGGAAAAGCATTTATAAATTTTAGGTGTCCTGGTGTTAAATAGAGCAGGGTAAAGGTTCCCTGTGCTAAAAAGGGACTGATGACAGGAAGCAGAAAGAGGGGAAATCCAGGATCAGTCAGGGAGACTCTTCCAAGCACTGGTGTAGATCTGAGCTGCTGGCTGGAAAATCCAACTGGGTGTTGGGAGGGTCGCCACAGAGGCTGTAAAATTCATCTGAGATTTGGAAGAGCCACCACAGAGGCTGGAAAATCCAGCTGGGAGTTGGGAAGTTGTTGCTTCCATGGCAAACACCTGTCCCTGCATGTTTGCCATGGAAGGCAGTGACCAAGCGCCCTTCAAAGGTTACTCACAGGCAGAGGAGCAGAGGAGCTGTCAGATCTTTCCCTGCCTGATGCCTTGTCTGGATTTTCCTGGGAGCTTGGTGTCAGGGTCTGCTGGCAAGACCCCAACAGTGTGAAAACCCTTTTTTCCCTAGCCTGGGAAAAGGTCTGGAATGTGTGAAACCGAGTTTTCAAGGTTGTTTATTTTTTCTTATATATAATAGTTTCTCTCTGATCTGCCGAGGTCTGGCTAGTACAGAAGCCATGGCAGTCTCCTTCCAGTCCCGGGCATCTCCCACATTATATACTCAAAATTACGTGTACCATGTTTACAGTTCCCATACCAATACCTAAAATCTATGTTGGACAATGTGTCCTTATCCTAAACCAATAGAAAAGTGTCACTATCACACCAAGACATGGAGAGTAAGAAGAAGGAAGAAAAGGCAAGGGCACACCCAGATTTCTCCATCTTGTACCCTGAATTACATTCAACAAAACCCCAAAATTCTACTTTTCCATCCTGTGTCAATTCCCCCATTACATTACTCAAACCCTTTTGGCTCGTAATTCCTCATATTAAGGTTGGCAGCCTCTCCCACAGGCTAAAATCGAAGCCACAGGTGTTTTTAACTTCCTGCCAAGGTCCCTGAGCCCTCTGCCAGGGTGTCAAGGTATCCAGGGCAGCCACAGGGATGCTCTGGACCCCGAGCGCTGGGGGCTCTTGGCACCCCCAGGCAGGATGAAGCAAAACCCCATCCACAAGCCAAATTTTGTCTGTGCCACCCTTTGCACAGGCACAGGTGAATAACAGAGCAAACCACCCCTGGAGCCCAGAATCTGCCCCTTGGGGAATTGTCCTGCCGTGCAGGGAGCTGGATGAGCGCGAAGGGACGGCGAGGAACACGGGCTGCTCCCGCTGCAAGGATGGCTGCTGGCTTTGTGAGAAACGACCGCTCACTTCAAATGTTTTAAAAGGATTATTAAACCATAACAAAAACTACAACAAAAGGGCTACATAAGGAAAAACTGCAGTGCTGGGAGATGCCCTCGTGGCTGCCTACCATGTGGCTGGTTCATCTTCACGATGGATGCTCAGCCTTTTATACCCCTGGGAATTGCATCAGCCAACGCTGACCCCTCACAAAGTCTGTCAGTCAGCTCTTCTTTGCTGTTTATTGGTAGAGATTGCTTTCTTGTAACTAGATTGGAGATCAGGTGTTGCCATGCCACGCCTCCCCCGCCATGAGCTTTTCCATTCCCAACTGCCCCATGGAAGGGGCACGTGTGCTCGCCTTCTTTCTGCCTGTCCTGCACACCCCAGGCTGTCTGATGGCAGCAACAGCGGGATGGAAAAGGGGACAATGGGGAGAACAGAGGACATCTAAACTGCAATAATATTCACCCAATATTCATCCCTTAATTGTGAGAGCAAATAATCTCATTATCCATCCATAACAGCTTCCTCCAAAACATCCCGCTGCTCTGGGATCCCTGCGGGCACAAAGGAGCAGGAACCCAGCGTGGAGCTGGGGGCAAACACGGCGCAGCCTTTCAAGGAATTCCTCTCCCATCGGCAGGGAAAACAGGATGCAGGCCACATTCCTGCTCGCATAGACAAGGCTCTCCACAGCAGCACAAACACATTGCTCAGTTCCAATTAAACCCCGGCTTTATATCACCTTGCTGCTGATAAGGCTCTGATTAATGGAAGAATTGTCTTTTTATTTTTTCCCAATAAAGTCCCTGGTGTTAATTGTTTTTTCCCTCTCGCATTTCTCCTTTCAAAGGCGCTTTCGAGGAGGGCTGCTGATTGTGCTGGAAGTGGTGTGGGAACACTTAGTCTCTTCCTGGTTTTGTTTTTTGGGGCTAAGTGCTGCCACTGAGAGCAGCAGGTCCAACAGACAAATCAGCCCAGTGAAATCCTGCCCTGGTGCCTCCCGATAAACAAGTGCAGATTCATGTGTTTGTCCATGACACAGAAAGCGCCAGAACAATGATTTGGTGACTTTTGCCAGGGTTGTTTCCTCTGCACAGCCAACTTCCCTGGCAGAGCCTCAGGAGCGTAGCAACAGCTCAGCAAAACAAAAGCCAACCACGGCGAGGCTTTAGGAAAACATTATCCCGGTCCCAAGGGTGGGGCTCCGCTTTCCAGAGGAGCTGGGACTGGCCCCAACGGCCCGGGCTGCCTCCCAAACCCCGGGAGCGTTAGCCGAGCTCCCGGGAAGAGCCGTGGATCCACGGGACAGGCGGCTGCTGCTCCATGCCCATGGGTGATGTCCACGTGTGTCACATGTGGGGCACAGGGCTGGAATCTCCAGGCCAAAATGTGTTTTTTAGTCACCCAAGAGCCTCTTCTCTCCAGAGTGATGGCAGGTGGGAATGGCTCCATCAGCACCTGGTGGTCCAGCCCCTGAAGGGGGGCTCCATGTGAGCACAGAGCCCTGGGCAGGGGCCCCTGCTCAGGGGGACACACCTGGTTGTGCCTCTGCCCTGGCGCAGGTGAGAAATCAGGTGAGAAGTCAGGTGAGAAAACAGGCCCTACACATCCTGGCTCAGGTAGGACTCAGGTGAGAAATCAGGCCCTACAGATCCTGGCTCAGGTAGGACTCAGTGAGAAACCAGGTGAGAAATCAGGCCCTACACATCCTGGCTCAGGTATAAACTCAGCGAGAACTCAGGTGAGAAAACAGGC
>QUSF01000192.1:73401-124329 GCA_003676055.1 Chloebia gouldiae | reverse complement strand
CTACAGATCCTGGCTCAGGTAGGACTCACGTGAGAAATCAGGCCCTACAGATCCTGGCTCAGGTAAGACTCAGGTAAAACCTCAGGCCATGCAAATGCTGATTCAGGTAAGAACTCAGACCCTGTAGACCCAGGCTCAGTAAGAACTCAGGTAAAACTCAGGCTCGGCAGACTGTGTCAGGTAAGAAGTCAGGCCAGAAGTCAGGCTCTGCAGATGCTGGCTCAGTAAGGACTCAGGCCCTGCAGACCCCAGCCCCAGCAGCTCTGACACCCAGACCCAGCAGGGACACGTGGCACTCAGCCCCTGAAGGGCCCTGGAGCATCTCTCTGGACACTGCCACCACCCTGGGGACACTCAGGAGGAGACAGTGTTGAGTGCCAGATCCACACCTGGGACCTGGAGCTTCTCCCCAGCCGGGCCAGCACAGGGAAAGCCCAGCCAAGAGCTCAGAGGGACTGGGTGTGGAGGAGACCAGGCAAAGCCAGGCCTGATAAAGGAGGAGATTGTGAATAGGGAAGGGACCAGCCAGTCCGGCCCAGGGGGAAGGGGTCTGAGTTAAAATGCTCGGCTTAAAAGCCCTGCCTGGTGCACAGCAGGAGATTCTCATGCTGTGAGAACCTTCAGGAAACTTCCAGCTCTCTGTGCTCTGTGCTCTCTGGTGACTGTGAGCCACTCCCCACTGTGAGACGTGATCCTCACTTCCAAAAAAAATTTAAAAGGTTTATTAAAACCTTATCAACAATACAGCAGAAGACTGAATAGAGAAAATATCACAGCGCCAGGAGCAGAGGGTTTCCCACCCTGTGCTCACCCACACAGGGGAGGTTTCACCTTTTAACCCTTCGGCCCCTCCCAAAGTTCTGTCCATCGACTCCTCCTGCACTGTCCAGGGCTGGGATCACTTCTGACATCCTGACTGGGGGTCAGCTGTTGCCATGGCAATGAGCCCCCCTCCCAAATGTCCGAAACCCAGGGCAGCCCTGATAACAACACAAGGGGGTAAAACATAATTATAAATCTATAAAACTTAGCTTATATACAGGATATTTGCCTTTTAATTGTGGGAGTCAACCATGGCATCACTCATCTATCTCACCACCATCACATCTGCTCCAGCTGTGCAGCCCTGTCCCAAACACTGCTCCCTGGCTGTGCTGTTGGATGACTGAGTGCCTTCCCTCAGCCAGGGCAGCCTTTCCCTTTCCTCTTCCATTTCCACAATTTGGAGCTTTCTGCACTTTCTTTGCACATCTCCACCATGCTGCTGTGCTCTCCTGCTCCACTTTTCCTTTCCCTTCATCTCCCAACCTTTTTGTTGCTACAACTATACTGATTAATTCCATTTTCTTCCTTTCACATTTTCCTCTCTGCTTTTCCTTGCACTTTCCACAGCAGGCAAGTTTTTAGATTTAAGTAAAAAAAAAAAAGAAATAGGACAACAGGAAAGAAAAGGATGGGGAAGAGAGGTTAAGACAGGAGATATGGAACACTAAAAGAGAAAGAAGCAGCAGGAAAGGGCATCCCAATCTCAGCTCACACTTCTGGGGTGGGCAGTGAAATGAGTTGGCCTAATTTATATTAAATATTTATAATAAATGTATTACATTTATATTACTAAAGGCACCCACCCACAGGCAGAACTCATTCCCAGTGGGAATGAGCAGCTCACATCCCACTGCTCAGGGGGCTCCAGGGCCTGGGCCCAAGCTCTTTTCTAGGTTTTTTTGAACTCTAGTTATTTTTGTGGTGGTTTCCCAGGCTCCAGTGGGGTAAACCAGCTGGGAGTGGCCTCGGGGGATACTCTGAGGAAGAGCCACAAGGGCAGGAGTGGCCTGAGGAGCCAGGAGAAGGTAGCCCCAATTCTGTGCCCAGCTCTGGGTGTTGTGCTGGGCATGGGACCCTTTCACACCACAGGCACAGCCTCTGGGGGCTGTGGGTGGGAGATTTGGGCTGCTCATGAGCTTGGCCAAAGTTTCTTGAGCAGATTCATGGCAAGTGTTGAGTCCAGCAGTGAAAGGAGCCACGACAGGGAACAGGGAGAATTCTCCAGCCTGACCCAGATAAAGTGTCAAACCAGATGGGTCCTTCCAACCTCACAGTGCCACTGCAAAGGAAGGGGAGGATGGAAGAGTAGTTTTGGGCATGGAGAGAACTGGCAAAGCACAGCCCTGGGCAGAGGGCTGGGTGTTCTGTGGGAATGGCTGGGCACTCAGATCCTGCCCCTTGAGGGTTTGCTCCTTCTCAGCCTGCTTTATGGTGTGTAAAACCTCACGTGAAAGGTGCTGAGCAAATACGGAGCTCCCACACATGCCCTAAATGTAGAGAGGAATTATCCCTTTTTTTTGCCACTGGAATGTGCCAGCTCTTGGGCACGGCAGGCAGGAGGGGGCTCAGCAGTGCCTCACACCTCCCTGCCCTGGAGATTTGTGGGCACACTCCATGTGTGCCATTCTTTGGGAAAACAGGAGCCGGAGTGCCCCTTTGCACCTCCTCCCTTTGCCTTTCTCCTCAGCTACACCTCGAGCTGCTCCTGCAAACTCACCTCACTCTGCTGAGAGGAGCTGTAGGGCTGCCATGGGGGGCAGTTGGAGAGTTCTGAGGGCTGTGACTCATGGCTCTGGGAAAGGGATGAAAATTGGGGGAAAATGAAGTGCAGCTACTTCAATAAAGACATGTGTAAGTTGCAGTTCCGGAGAGCCCGTGGTTCAGCTGCTGTTTTATGGGTCATATCCCCAGAGGGCTTTGGAAAGTACTTTTCCCTCTTAGCTCAGAAATGTTAAAGATCACGAATCTGTATGATAATGACTCCAGTTTAATGCTGACTTCAACATCTGGCTGTGTAGGGAATGTCAGTGTGGGTCTATTGAAAGGCTTTTTTTTGATACTGAGCCAGCAAATGTCACGTTTGAAGTTGCTTTTCAACAGGGAGTCTCTGTGGAAAGAGCTGAGTCTCACATCCCACCATCGATCCAGGAGCTGGCATTTAAGGAAGATGTCAAATGCAGGTTGTAACTCCCATTGGTACATCCTGGTTTTGGAGAGGGATCCCCTTTCCACTGACAAACCTGGAGTTTCAGCCCACCTGGGTGTGGTGCCAGGCTCTCTGCAGGGGCACCCAGGACAGGATGAAGAGCAGTGCCCATATAATAAAACACAACAAGTTCCACCTCCACATGACAGGGAACTTCTTTCCATGGAGCATGGGAACAGCTGCGCAGGGAGGGTGGGGAGTCTCCCTTTTGGGACATCCCAAACCCACCTGGATGTGTTCCTGTGTCCCCTGCTCCAGGCAGCCCTGCCTGGACAGAGCTGTGATGCCAGAGGTCCCCTCCAACCCCAATATTCCATGATTCTGAGATTCTGTGAGCAGCTGTTTGTGATATCTTGGGCAGAAACCCACTTTTCTGCCCTGTGAAGCCCTCCAGGCTCCTCGGTGTGTTTTTGGTACTCTGGGAGCCCAGTTCCCACTGCCTGGGCTGAGCTGGATCTGCCCTCTTGGATCAGGGGAGAAGGAGAGACTGGGCAAGCTGGAACAGCACCTCCACGTCTGCTGCTTCGTTCAAGGGCTGCTCTCTCTGTGTCACCTTTGAATTTTTGCCAGTTAGCCTCTAGAGTGTGATTTAAATATTGTTGCTAATGTTAATGGAGGGTGTGCATGGTTTTGTATTTACAGCTCGCCTGCAGGCTTGGAATAACACTTGTCATCCAGACAGGAGAAGGAGCAGCAGGGTCAGAGTGCTGGCGGTGGAGAGGAGAGGTTTGCTGCCCATCAGAGATGTCCAGTCCTCCTTGAGGTCCTGCTCAATCAGCAAAATTGATAATTTTGTAGCTCTGTTTCTGCAGAAGCCCTTGAAATGGGTGAACTTCATCCCTGGTGTGAGTTTTCAACTGCCCCCAGGAAGCCTCTGATGGGGAAGGAGAACAAGACAGGTCCTGGTGTTCCCTGGTGTTCCCTGGTGTCCTGAGTGTGGAAGAAGCCACCTGGGACTGGGATCAGAGCAGTGATTTGCTCGGATCATCCCACCCTGTGAAGCTCTCAGCCACAGAATGAGCCCCTGTTCCCAGCACGTGGGAAACCCTCCACGGCTCGATGGGGTGGGAGAGGGGATGGTGCACAAGCACAAGCAGGGTCAGTTAAAGGTTCCTCTGTGGGTCCTGGTGCTGCTCCAGCAGAAGGAATTCTTCATTGTGAGGTTCAGAGCTGCACTGCCTAAGAAAGGGGTGGAAATCAGGTACTGAGAGAGAGGTGCTGCTCCCAGGGCAAGGGGTGAAGCCACTGCAGCTGCACAGAGTGGACAACCAGGGACACAGCTTAAAACTGCATTAATTAGCTGTGCTGGGTAACGAAAGAGCTCCAGGTGGGCACATCCTGGATGAAACTCTCTGTCCCCCGTGCTGGGGACAGGGAGGGAGGTGCCACTGGCTCAGCCTGTGCTGGGAATTGTCATTGCTGAGTGCCTCTGGAAGCACAGCCTGGAAAACAGGGTGTGAACACCTTGCTGAGCATCTGTCCCTGTGGATTAGTGGGAAAACACCTCAAGGTGTTCTGAGGGGGAGAATGACAGAGCTGATCTGAGAGACTTTCCCAGCTCTGGGATCTCCTCTTGCCTGTGGTGGGGCCTGTTTGCTGCTCCCCTTGGGCTGGGAAGATCTGGGAATGCTGGTGATCACCAGCACGAGGTGTGTGGAGAGAGCTCTGCGTGAATTTCCTGTAGGATAACTCAAGGACTGTCACCAAGCAGAGCTTTCTTGGATCACATTCACCATTTCACAGAATCATCAAGGTGGGAAAAGACCTCCACGATCACCAAGTCCAACCTTTGGTTGAATCCTGCCATGTCACTAAACCAGGCTATGAAGTGCCACCTCTGCTTGGTTTTTGAGCACTTCCAGGGGTGGTGACTCCCCCACTGCCCTGAGCATCCCTTTCTGATTCCTGACCACTCTTCCAGAGAAGAAATTTTTCCCAATGCCCAACCCGAACCTCCTTGGCGCCTACCTATATTTTCCCACCTGTTAGGTATGGCATTTCCATACCTACTTCATTTCTGAATTTCACTTTCACTTTCAGTGTGAGAGGCCTGGCTGGTCACAGGGGATCAGGACTGCCTCTCTTCATCCTCACAGATAATCCATCGGGTTTGTGCTCCACTTCCTTTGGAATCCGTGTCTCCAGGGGCAGTGGGGGATGCTGTGCAGGAGAAGAGGGATGCTGGTGCTGCAGACCAGGGATCCTGGTGGCACCATCTTGGAAGCAATTCTGAAGCTGATAAGAGAGTTTTGCTTACAGGTGCAATCAGGCAGGAATGCAGGACAATCTGTCCTTCTGCTGACCTACCTGTGACAGTGATCTAAAAATGATTGGGTGTTTAAAGAAGCAATTCTGAAATCAAGGGATGGTGCTTCAAGGAAAGCTGTTAGGTTTATTGTCACTGGGACTCCTGTACTAAGGCTGTGAATTATTAACTCCATGTGCTGTAGCATGGATGAGTTTTGTGCATTTTTTAAGGTGCATTTGTTACTGGAGAAGCCAGGCTCAGCTTCTCAGAGTGAAGCCACCTGCAAGTGCTGGATGGACCCTGCAGCTCAACGAAATGAATGTGGCTGGTGCAGAAATTCTCAGCCTGAGCATGGTTTGCAAGCAGCAGTAAAGGAGTCGGGGTGCAGAGCAGAACTCTGAGAGCTCCTGGGCACTGCCCAGTCTGAGCCAGCCCTTCTTCCCAAAGCAAAAATCTCTTTAACGTCACTTCAAGAGCTTCAAGTGTATGTAATGAGTTTCTTTTACTCTGTTAAAACTGGTGCCATCAGAGATGGTTCCCTCTGATGGGTAAAAATGGAGGGACTTCCACAGGGAGCAGCTGATCAGAGACATTGGCTTCAAGGACAAAGAAAATGATCCTGATGATCCCCAGTTCTGATCCCAGTCCACAGGGAACCGTGCTCTTGCTCCAAGAATATCAGATCTGCCCTGGAAGTCAGGGGGGTGGCTGCGAGGGCACGAGAAATCAAGAAATGTGGGGTAGTGAGCTTTAATCCTCTCCCAGAGTCAGGAAGAAAATGTGTCAGACATGTCAGTCAGTGCTGAGGGCACTGTCCAAGGCCAGCAGGGTGGTTTGGGGTTAAAAATGAGCTGTAATTTCAGAGCAGAGCCATTTGAGTGACCAGGTTTGTCTGTAGGAAGGAAACGAGCCTGTCTTTAGAAAAAACAAGTTTTGTCTTTGATAGCCCCAGACCTGAGGGGCTGTCGTGGTGCCATCAGTAGGTCCCTGAACACCAGGAGATGTTTGCCAGAGCAGCTGTTTGCCCTGGTGTTAGGGGTTTGGAGAGGGTGGGATAGTCAATCCCTCCTGGAGAAAAGGGGGACAAAGGGATTCTGCTCTAATCCTGTGCTGTAGGGCTGATCCGGGACTGTGATTTCTGTGGGCTCTGAATTCTGTTTTAGCTCCTCCATAACACACCAGATGAGATGGGATTTTGTACCAAGGTGGGAATGAAGCCCTCCAGCACCTCCTTCCAAGCCCAGGGTCCCAGGTGTTCACCAGGCTTGGGTAAGAAAACCTTCCCAACCTGAGTGTGGCAGGTTCACAACTTTCCTTCACTTATTCTGAAAAATAAGGAGACACCTCTTGATGAAGTACAAAGAGACAGGGTGGAATACTCAATTCCTCTTGGAGGAAAGGGGATTCCTCCTTGGTCTCTGGTAAATCAGTCATTCTGAGCTAATCCTGTGCTGCAGGGCTGATCTGGGACTTTGCTGCCCGTGGGTTGAGAATTCAGTTCTGCGTCCTCTAGAGCCGCCCAGATGACACAGGATTTTGTACCAAGGTGGGACAAAGACCCTCCAGTGCCTCCTTCCATGCCCAGGGCTCCCATCTTACCACCAGGTTTGGGGTAAGAAAACTCTTCTGAGCTGAATTTGACAGCTTTCCTTCACTGACTCTGAAATACAGAGACACAAGAGTTTCTGGGTTCATCCCTCACCTGAGCCATGTCCTGCTGTCAGGAAGACTCCAGGATTCAGATCTGGCCAGACAGTCAGACGTGCTGAGCACAGAGCTCTGCCCAGCAGCACCCCGTGGTGTTTTTCCCTAGGAAATGTTGATTTAACCCTCTCAGGAATCATCACTCCTCAGGGCAGTGCTTCTTTGAAGTGGTTACCAGCCCGGTGAGCAGTAAGTGCAGGGCGTGGTGTCTATCTGCGAGGCAAGGGTGTCATTCTGTTTCCTGGGGACAGAAGCTTTAATAAAGGGAGTTTCCCTCTTTGCAGTGGGCAGGTGTGAGGCAGCTGCTCTTCTGGGGAGCCAGGTAAGATGCAAATTTGGTGCAAAAAACACACTGGAATGCTGCTTTTTGTTAAAGCCACTTCCCGCTTGTTCAGTGGCACAAATCTTAAGGGTCCAAGTCAGCAGGACACAACACTGAGTGATTTAAGAGGTTTCTGTTGCTGTTCAGGACTGAATCAGACCTGCTGACCCAGCTCTGATTTGTAGGGGATCTGCAGTGATGCTCACCTTGATCCCAAAAGGGTTAATTCCGTTTCTGCTGTGCCTGTAGACTTCTAGCAGGGAAACAAGGTGTGTAAAAATTGGTAACAGCCTGGATCTCTGGGCTCTGCAGAGGCAGTGGCAGGAAAACCCCTCACGTGTGAGGCTGGAGCGTGGAGCAGGGGCTGAGCATACGGGGTTACTCCATGGATCAGGGCTTGCACTGGAAACCTGGATCTTTTCCTGGCTATTTTTTCTCCAGCTTTGACCCACCAGCTCTGTAATTGGTAAAACAGCTGCCACCAGAGGCAGAGCTCCAGCTCATCCCTGTTGCAAAACACCTGGTGAGGTGTGAGAGATGCTCCCTGCCGTTGCTGCAGCCGGTGCTTACTCATCCCGCCGGGTGCAGAGCTGGTCCCTGGGCATTTGTGTTGGCAGCTCTGCTGGAACACCTTCCCTTTTGGCAGTGGTTATGTAAGGAGCTAAAAATGCTGGGGTGATTCACGGGTGTCTGAGCAGAGCTGTTGGAACAGGAATGGAGCAGCGAGTTCCCCCAGCCATGGCTGCAGTCCCTGCAGATGTCTCCCCGCTTGGTGCTGCTCCTGTTGAAGACCCGCTTGCTACAGGGGATTCTCTTCCCTCTTATTCCCTACTCCTGCCCTCCAAATGATGTTGGAACCCCTCCAAAGCTTGTCAACCATGCCTCTGATCCCTCCAGCAACCTTCACTGGGGCCATCCCGAGCCCCTCTTATCTCTAGGCCTCCTGCAGCCTGTCTCCCTTTGTTATCTTTTCTGTTTCTCCATTCTCCTGCTCTCTTCCCAAGGAAAACTTCAGTCCAGAAGCCCCTGGAGTTAAGGGAGGATGGATCCAGGTTATTTTCCTCCTTCACAATCTTGTGCTATATCTGCTTGTGGATACTTTGGTGTTTTATTTTTCTATCTGATGCCTGGTAAAGGCTGATCTAGAACAGAGACTAGACAGAGTTAAAGAATAAAGCAGGGATTTATTAAAGGATCTCCTCCATGGATCCACCTTGGGCAGCACCAGAGCCCAGCCAGGGCTGCACCCAAATGACCCAAAATGGTCCCAAAATGCACGAGCGTTCCCGGGGGCTCTCCCTGGGATCAGCTCTGCTCCATTGGCACCTTGGAGTTCATTGTCCCATTCCAGCTTCAGCCCAGGCAGTCCCACCCTGCTTGTTTTTCTCTCTCCAGCCCACGGGGTTTGTGCTGCTGGGCTGAGGTTTGGATCCTTTGTCCTTGGTGCCCAGCTGGAGAAGGAATTGTTTTGTCTCCCTGCTCTGTGCAGAGAGGTCACCATCCCATAATATGAAAGCTCACAACTATATGCTAAAGCAGCACAGAATGTGAAAAATAGAAAATCTAAAACCTGAGGCATCACATCCTTCCCAAACTGACCTGATCCATGCTGGGGTGTCCCTCTCCAAAAGAGACTCAGGGAGCACCTTGGATCTTCTTCCAGGAATGACTTTTCCTGATCTGGGCTCATTTTTGAATTCTTCATCAGATCCAGGAGAGGTCTCCACCAAAGAGACAAATTTGTACTTTTGTGGTCTTTTTGTGCCACCTCAGAGGCTTTGTCCCACTGTCTCCAAAGGGATGTGATTTTTCCATAAATGTTGAAGACTCATAATTGTATTTGCCCTGAAGTTTTCAGCCCATTGTGCTTCACAAACCTGGACCCCACATCCAGGTGTCCAGAGGCTGTAGCCAGGTGGGGTTCAGCCTCTTTCCTCAGACACCTGGTGATAAACAAGGAGGAACAGCTCCAAGTTATGCCATGGGAGGTTCAGGTTGGATATTGGGAAAAAAAATCTCCGCTGAAAGAGTGTTTAAATATTGGCAGAGGCTGCCCAGGGCTGCTGAGGTCACCATTCCTGGAAGTGTTCAAAAACCAAGCAGAAGTGGCACTTGGAGATGTGGTTCAGTGGGCATGGGGGGATTTGGTCAAAGGTTGGATTTGGAGGTCTTGGAATTCTTTTCCAACCCTTCTATGATGACTCATATCTCCTATGACATAACCCACGGTTCCAGTGGTGTCATTGTCACAAACAGAAATAAACTGAGGAGCAGGATTGGTCCCCGTGCTGCTGCCTCCTCTCTGACTGCCTTGGTTGCTGTCCAGGATGCCCATTCCAACAAAACGGAAATCTCTGCTCCCCTCAGCCCCACGGAGCCAGGTGGGAGGTGGAAAAGCCCCTGTGCATCAGCTCTCTGGAGGTGCCTGTGGTGCTGCAGGTGAGAAGCCTCAGCTCCAGAGGGAGCTCCAAACTCCCTGCTGGCCTGGGAGAGGCCAGTGTCCATGGTCAGCAGCTGGACATTGAAGAGGTCACAGCCAGCTGTCCGCTCCCTGTGACATTCCTCTTGGCTGGTTCCACAACATGAGGAGTCCCAGTCCCAGTCCCAGTCAGTCCCAGTTCCAGTCACGGTCCCAGTCTCAGTCTCTGCCTACTCCCAGTCCTAGTCCCAATCCTCATCAGAGTTCCGTTCCCTGTTCCAATCCCCATCTCAGTCCCAGGCCAGTTCCAGTTCTAGACCTAGTCCCAGTTCCAGTCCCCATCCAAGTCCCATTCCCAGTCTCTGTTCCAATGCCATTCCCAGTCCCGTTCCAGTTCTGTTCCCAATTCCAGTCCCAGTCCCAATCCCTGTCCCATTTACAATCCCAGTCCCAGAGTCCCAGAGACTAATTCCCATTCCCTGTCCCATTCCCATTCCGTGTCCCATTCCGTGTCCCATTCCCATGCCCATGCCTATGCCCATTCCCATTTGTAGTCCATTTCTCATTCCCATTCCCATTCCCTGTCTCATTCCTATTCCCAGTCTCATTCCCAGTCCCATTCTCATTCCCATGCCCATTCCCAGTCTCATTCCCAGTCCCATCCCCTGTCCCATTCCCAGTCTCATTCCCTGTCCCATTCCCATTCCCATTCCCATTCCCATTCCCATTCCATATCCCATTCCTATTCCCATCCCTATTCCCATCCCCATTCCCATCCCCATTCCCAGTCCCATTCCCATTCCCATTCCCAGTCCCATCCCAGTCCCATCCCAGTGCCAGCTGCTCCCCCCCAGTGGCTCTGTGCTGGTGTCTAACCCATTGCAGGGATCTCTGCTCCTGGGTCACCTTGTGCTTCCCTGATCCCACGGAATCCCGGGGGTTGGAAGGGCCCACAGAGGGTCACCTGCTCCTGTTCCCTGCCCCGGCAGGGCTGTCCTGGAGCGGAGGGAAGGAATCTCCACACCCTCCCTGGGCAGTTTTCCGCTGCTCTCTCAGTAAATAAGTTTTTCATCTTATTCAGGTGGAATCTCCAACCTCCCCTTTGTGGGGAAGGGCAACAGAGTCGCTCCAGGATGGAGCTACCCCATTAAAATCCCCAACAAGGATTTTAATTTACCAATTCCAGACTTGATTTTCCCAGTGACCCTTAGGGGAAGGGTCAAACCAAGAGTAAAATCCATGTTAAATTTGGGGGTTTGGAGCACAAGGTGTCACTCACTGTTTTTTTGGACAGTAGGATAATGAAAATAGGGAAATAGGACACAGGTGATTTATAGAACAGCTCAAATATAGAATAATGGAATAATGGAATGGTTTGGGTTGGAAGAAACCTTAAAGTTCACCTTGTTCCACCCCTGCCATGGATAAGGACACCTTCCGCTATCCCAGGTTTCTCCAGGCCCCATCCAACCTGGCCTGGAACATTCCAGAGATGCAGGTGGGTGACCCACAGAGCACAGCAAAATCTTCATCTTTCCCAATGCTGGGAAACATCCAAATACCTTGGAATTTTGTCTGGAAGAGCAGGAATGAGTTTTCCCTCATCAGAAAGAAAGCAGGAGCACTGACTCCACTCCAGAGGCATGGATTGCTCTCAAGGAAAACAAAAACCCAACCCAGCCACGCCACCAAAGTGCTGGTTAGAGATTAAAGGGAGAGGGCGGGAGCTTGGAGGAAAGGTCAGGCACACAAAGGAAAACATCTAAACCCAAAACTTGGAAACTTTCCTGCCAGTGGAGACACTTGAATTACCTCAGAACAAAGACTGTTGACTTTCCTTATAAGGAGGTAAAGTCTTGATTAAAAAAAAAATAATGGAAAAGCTTGGTCAATAATTGTTTTCTTCTTTATTGGTTGGTTGGGAGTTCAAACAAATGAAAGGAGCTAATTTAGAATGAAGTAAATGTTTCATTTCAGCAAAAGAAATTGCTAAAATTCCAGTTCTTTCACCCATTCTAAAGTGGATTTTTTCCCCTACAATTTATGCACTTGTTTGCACTATAAAAAGAAGTTTGAAACTGGAGTAATTACTTTTTTTAGCTGATGTTTTGAGGCCTCTGTCTTCCCATTCCTGTGTAAACAGTTTCTGAGGTAGGGATGAAGTCACGGCTGCAGCTCTGAGAGCCAGGTCAGGCGGTTGTGGCCACCTGATGATGCAATGGGGAGTCTTGGCACACAAATCATGGGGAAAAAGCTCCTTGTTCATGTGCAGGACATGAGCAGAGGCCAGCAAAACATTCCCTCTGGATTCCCAAACTGCGCCTCCACAAGTAAACCTTGCCAAACCTTTAAATATGGTGAGGAAATAAAGGAGAGCTGGGAATAATTGTGAAAACAACTTAAAACTCCTGCCTGAGGATGGCTGGGCACTCAGAGTCCTCTGGGGGATGGTCAGTGAGGCTCCAGGTCTGATGGGTCCAGGACAGCTGCAGAGGGATTGTCCATCAGGAATTGCGGTGATAGGAAAGGTGGGAATGGCTTCCCACTGAAATAGAGGAAATTCAGGTTTGATGAGTAGAAGGAATTGTTCCCTGGCAGGGTGGGGAGGGGCTGGGCTGGAATTCCCAGAGCAGCTGTGGCTGCCCCTGGATCCCTGGCAGTGCCCAAGGCCAGGCTGGACACTGGGGCTGGGAGCTCCTGGGACAGTGGGAGGGGTCCCTGCCATGGCAGTGGATGATTTTTATTATCTCTTCTGTGTGGATCTGTGTTTTGAAGTTTGCAGTGTTAATACTTTTTTTCTTTCCCCTTCTAGATTTTCTGCAATGGAGTTTTTCCTTTCATTTTCTTGGAGGGAACATGAACATGTTTTGTTGGATGGTCTGAATTTCTTCCTTCCTGGGAGCTGTGTCCCATCAGATCCAACCAGCATAGCTGCTTTTATTTCATGGTTATTATTCTTCCAGCTCTGTCCACAACCTCTCCTCTTGGCTTCCAGGCAAGAATTCTGATTTTAATTTCCTATTTCTGGTGGGTCAGCTGGTAGATCAATGACACTGTACCATGGACCCCCATTTTGGAAACGAAAAATGCTTTTTCTGGTTCAGAGTGGTGGGAGGGTCAGGGACCAGCAGTGTGAGTGAGGACCAGCACTCAGCACTTTGCCACCACAATACACAAATATATTTGCACACTTGAGCCATCCAAAGAAATTTCTGGGCTTTGTGATCTCCTCAGGAACATTCCAGGGCTGTGAAGTGCTCCAGGGGACTGTCAGGAGAACAGGAAATGGCTCAGGGATGGGACAGCAAGGAGTCCCTGCCTGGCTGTGCTGACTCCACCCTTCCCTGGCACAATGTCACCGAGCCTTGGCCGTGATACCCAAAGTGTTCATTCCATTTTTACCCTGCCTGTGAACTTTCAGCACAGGGACAAGGCATGCAGGGGCTGCTTTCCCAGCAAGGAGGGATGGAAGAGAAGAAGACATCTGGCTCAAGGGTGCAGTGATAGAGAAAACAAGGACTGAATTTGGGAACTTGGGGTGGGTTTTATGGAAATGGGTAAATTGTAATTTGCATTTAGCAACTGTATGTAAGCAATACACTGGAAGAATTACATGTCCACATAAGGTTAGGAGTTATCCCATGTTGGACCTCAGGCCTGAATAAATTATGTCCTCTTAAAACACTCAGATAGTGTTAAGGATTATGATATTTCAGAGATTTGGTGCCAGAAGAGGCTCGAGGAACAGAGGAGCCAGCTGTGACACTGTGGAACTCTGTCCTGCTCTCCTCAGCTCCATCAATGCTCATGCAGCTCCTTCCACACCAAGATTCCTCCACTGAAAAATAGTCAACCATTAACCAAAAGACCCCTAAATAATGGATAAAATGAAGGATGACTGGGGTATTATTCAAACACGAGCTTTTCTTTTCCAGCTTCCTCTGCTGGCTCTGAGTGTGGCCATAACTCACAGATTTGGGCAGGTGCCACTTTGCTTTTGACTCGTGAGGCTGACACCAATCCCGGGCGGCCCGTGTGTGATCTTGAAAGGAAAGGGAACAATGAACCATCCACAGATCACACGGAATCACTGAGGGCAGTCAGGACCTCAGGAGAATGAGGAAAACTCCAGGTGGACCTGCCAAGGGCAGGTGAAGTATGAGGCTGGGGTGGGATGAAATGGAAGTTGGAAAACCACCAGCTTAGGAGGGATAACTTGAGCAATTTTTTTGGGCTGGGCAAGGAAAAGCCACAAAAAACCTCCACCAAAAACTTGGGGTAGCAGGAGAGAAAGAGTGAAGGTGATGCTGGGCTGCAGAAAGGAAAGTTATATGGAAAATATGCAATTATTTGATCCATCAGTGCCTCCCTCTCATGACAGAGTGCTGGACAGTTGTCACCTTTCCTAAGGGACAAAAGTGGCATCATTTCAGAGACAAGCAGTGGAGATCAGTGACCTGAAGGAATTTTTCTGAGAGGAGATGGTGAAAAGCCCCTTTCCACCTCTCTGCTTTGTGCCACACTCTCAATTTATCTTCTCCCTTTGGCTCCAAGTCATTTTGTTCTCCTCCTGCTCTCCATTATTTTGATGAAGCACTTTTGGGGGCTCTGATGGATGAAAGGCTCCATGTGAAGTGCACTGGAGCAGCATTGCCCCTCCAGTTCCTGCTTTGCCTTAATTGTGCTCTTAGCCCTTTGTTTGGCCATCCACTTATTTCATTTGTCAGGATGTTGGAAAGTGGCCTTTTCTTTGAAATTTTTTTTTCCAGCTAATTTTAGTTTGTTTTATTACATGCCCACTGTCCAAGGAGGTGATTAATAATACTGCAATGCCTGCTGAAAAGCTTAGGCTGATTTTTTTTTTTATTTTGACAAAATAATGAGCCTTGGAGTTTATGAAGCCTTTCCAAAAAGCAGTAGCTTTCTTCAGAAGTTTGATTTTTTTTTAATTAAAAAACAAAGTGTGAGAAACATGCAAGTTTTTTGTTATTTTGGAAGTATTTTTATTTTAATACCTTAAGAAAATTTTAACTTTTTTTGCTTATGGCTCCTGTATAGGATTCCACAAACTGGTTTTTGCATCCCACAAATCCCAAATCATCAGTGAGGGTTTAACCCCAGCTGTTTGCAGCTGCCTCAGCCAGGGCAGCTGTGCAGCATCTGTTCTGTGAAGAGGGCTTCACACCTCCAGGTGCTGGAGATCCGCTTCCATCATCTCCCAGGGGCTCCTTCCCTCCAGGGAGGCTTCCAAGTGGCTCTAAAGAGGATTTTTAGAGCACTCCAGCAGTGCTTAACTGCTCCTTCAGATGTTGATTTATAGAATAGGAAAAAGCTTCAAGGATTAATTATGTTTGGAGTGCAAGTAGATAAAACTCATGCAGTCCTGAGTGGCCACAGGAGCTGCTGCTGTAGCCCTGCCCCACAAGACAGGACCACCGTGGCTGTGGGGTCCCAGGGCAGGTGACCCTGTGCAGGGCTGGGGACAGGAGATGGAGCAGCTCCAAGCTCTGCCCAGTGGGAGCAGAGTGTGCCCAGTGCACACACCAAGAGCCCTCAGCTGCTCCTCAGGCTCCACCAGGAGAGGGAATGAAGCTGGGAAGGGCTGGAGCCCCAGGAGGGGCTGAGGGAGCTGGGAAGGGGCTCAGCCTGGAGAAAAGGAGGCTCAGGGGGGACCTTGTGGCTCTGCACAGCTCCTGCCAGGAGGGGACAGCCGGGGGGGTCGGGCTCTGCTCCAGGAACAGGGACAGGAGGAGAGGGAACGGCCTCAGGCTGGGCCAGGGCAGGCTCAGGGTGGGCAGCAGCAGGAATTTCCCCATGGAAAGGGGGCTCAGGGATTGGAACTGCCCAGGGGGGTTTGGAGTGCCCATCCCTGGAGGTGCCCCAGGAAGGCCTGGACATTGGTCAGGGTGATAAACTGGGCATCAGGCACAGGGTGGACTTGACGTTCTTGGAGACCTTCCCCGGCCTAAATGATTCTTTGATTCTATCTTTTCTCCTCCATCACAATACATATTCCCATTTTTTCCCTCCAGTTGTTTGTGTATTTAGCTGGAGGGTAACATTGTCCTCTCTGTGGTGAACAACACACGGTAGTGAAAGAAAAGTCAACGGTTCCATCTTGGTGTGTAAACTTTCCACTCTACAGAGTTCTCCCTGTGCCTCTGTTGAATTGATTTTTCCTTGTCCTTTTATCACTGAGTGGTCCAAGCTCCGGCAGGATCAGCAGTGGCAACAACACTCTGGATATGTCCATGAATTGATAGCTTTGTTCACTACATCTCAGGGCTTTTGAGAACATTTGTAACATTTGGTGTCAGACTCCCAGCCTGGCATTCTGTGGTGTTACTGCCCTGGTGAGGAGGAAAGGAAATGGAGAACACGATGGGCAGAGCAGGGGGCTGTGTTTCTGTGCCACTTTATGCCAGGTCAGATCACTCCCTGTCCAAGTTCCAGTTTGCCTTCCCGTGTAAATGCAGAGGATGATGACAGTGAGGAAATCAGAAACGCTGACCTAGTGTCTGTCACACTGGAAATGGAGACAAAGTTCAATTTTTTTTTTCCTCTGAGGGCAGCTTTGATCTTTGGGGATGTTCAAGGCCGTGAGCCGACCTCTCCTGGGTAGGTTTCAGGGCTGCTCTTCCTCTGCTCCTGGGGCACATTTGCAGGAGTCACAGATTCCCCTCAGACACTCACTGAGGATTTTTTGCTGCCCATGGGGTTCGTTGCAGCTGGGTTTTGCCTCAGGGAATCCAGAATTCATTCCCTGGGCTTTGCTTGATTCCCTGGGGTTTGATTCCTTCCCACCTGCCTCAGCTCTGAGCTCTTTACAACCTGGAGTGGATGGGGTGGGGACACCTGCACACAGCTGTGGTGGGCAAGGGGAAAACAACTCAGGAAAAATCACTGAAGAATGTAGAGGACCTTCAGAAGGCATCAGATCCACAAACCCTTTTGGGGTCCTGCTGTTCTTCCTCATCCTGTAATGAAAACATCCTGGATCTGTGTGACTGAGAGCAACCAGGACCAGGCTTCAAAGGGAGAACTGCTCCAAAGAGGATGCTCTGCTCCCTTTGTCCCTGTACCCACATGAAAATGGGTCTTTGTATCTGAAATATCTGAAATATCTTAAATATCTGATATCAGAAGTATCTGAACCTGGCAGCAGACTGCGTGAGCTGGCAGCACAACTTCCCTCAGCACCAGCTCCCACCCCAACAGGAGGAATCTGAGTCAAGACAAAAATAATTCTCCTCTGGCAGCAGCTCTGTGCCTCTGGGCCCACAGGCTCTGCCCAAGCCTGGCTGGAAGGTGACACCTGAACATCCCTTCAGAAGGATGGAGGCTCAGTGTCACCCCATCACAAATGTCCCAGCCTGGGGGTTGCCTGCCTTGCAAAGTGTCTTTCTTCTTTCTGCTGACTCCATCCAACCCAGACTGTGACAAATCCAGCAGCTCCAGGACAATCCAAGCTGGTGTCACGTCCCAGGTGTCCCTCACTGCTGTGTTTGCATGCATTGTCTCAGAACAGAAATGCTAATCCAGATTTCAGAGCTTCACCTAGACTTGCCTTTAATACCAGACATGCTTAAGGGTGAGAACAAGTTTATTCTGGCAAAACAAGAGGTTAAATTCCTCATTACAATAGTTCGAGAGAAGATTACAAAAGAGAAAATAAAACACGATTCGTGATCACCCTCAAGAGCAGGATTCCTTCTCAGCCCTGGTATCTCTCACCTGAGATCTCTGGGGTGTGTTTGGGGTTCTTGGCACCAAGGGAGGAGCTGCACATGGCAGAGTGGCTTTTGGAGAGGGATGGGGAGAGATGTGGCTCTAGATAGGGCTGGCAGCAAGAGCCACAGGAGCTGAGTGAAAGAAGAGAGGTTTGTGTGCCAGGCTGGCTTTAGTGGGAATTTCAGCACGGCAGAGGCAGGAGGAGAGGGAAGGGGGGGTAACATGAAATCTGTGTTTGTGCACTGGGAGAAAGGAGCATAAACAAGAGCAGCTTGAACCCACAACCAACACAGGGAATGTCGATTCTTTAACTTCTTTTCTGCCTCTGTCAAGGTCAGGATTGAAGCATTAGAGATGGTATTTCATACTCAGGTTCAAATGTTCATTATTCCTTACCTATATCACAGTCTTACAAGTCATGGGATCTACAGCATTCCACTGTGGTTTGACCCCAGCGACACCAAGGACCCACAAACAGCCTCAGCTCCAGTTTGGGCAGAGCTTTGGGTGGCATAATTTAAGAAAGGTCTAAATAGTGTCAGAGGTTGTGGGAGCAGGAGGTAACCCAGGCACATCCTGCGGTGTCACCTGTGAGTTTATGGGCTCTCCTTACATTCGGAGTGCATAAAGAATGGAGGAGTATGGCAGGCACATTCTTCTCTCTTTCAGGATTTTTCATAGAGGTGCACAGAGAGAAGAAAGAGAAAACAATTTCTATCTCTGCTCCTTGTTTTTCCCATGTGGAATGTGTTTGGAGAATTGTTTACCTGGGGTGGTTGCTTGATTGGATTCTGGTGAGGATTGTTTGAGCCTGATGGCCAATCCAATCCACCTGGGGCTGGGCTCTCAGAAAGGGTCATGAGTTGTGAGTGAGTTAGAAAAATTAGCTATGTAGTTTTAGTATCTCCTTTAAATAGCATATTCATATATTATAGTATAGTTATAATAAAGAAATCATTCAGCCTTCTGGAGTCAGACATCAGCATTTCTTCCCACTGGGTTCACCTGCATTTGCAATAGAGGAGCAGCTGCTTGGCCAAACCAACAGTTCCCAGTGATCACAGAATCAGAGGGTTGGAAGAGACCTTCAAGATTATTGAATCCAACCCCTTCCCTAATACCTCAACTCTGTGTGCTCCTGCTCTGCCAAGAAGGACAAACCCACTTCCCTGGGCTGAGCTGTGTAGAAACAGAGGACAAAAAGAGGCCCCCCAGAAGCTCTGGAGTGGCTCTGTGGCGTGGCCACATTCTCATGCCAGTGCCACACGCTGCCATGCTCTGTGCACAGCAGTTCCCCTGGGCACAGCTGGCAAAACCCAGCCTAAGCCTGTAGGAAATCAGTGTCCTGTGGCCAAACTCAGGGCTCTTGCAGCACTGGAGTGATTTCTGTGTGGAACTGTGGGTTCAGGAGCTGCTCAGAGTAATTAAGGAGATTGACTTTCTGAGCTCTCAGGAACTTGTGTTGTCACTAAAGGGACCCTGACACTCTGGAAAGACTCCCAGAGGGGCTGCTCAGATCCTGGAGAGTTTAGAATGGTGTGCTCAGCTCACTGCACTGCCATCCATCACCAAAGTGTGCAAATGGGCCAAAATCCCCCTTCCGAGGCAAAGGGAAGGCAGCAGATGCAGGCACAGACGTGGTGTGGTGGCAGAGGAGTTGCCATCTCCTTTTCCCTGTGCAACATCAGTAAAAGTCTCCCTTGGGAACAGCCTGAGCCAGGCTGGGGGCTGGAACACAACCAAAGCACTGCCACTTGTCCACACTTAATTTTCCCCAGAACAGGGATCAGGCCACTTAAAGAGTTTGTATTATTAAATACAAGATGGACGGTGTCAAGCTGAGCTGTTTTTGCAATAATCCTTGTATGAAATCCCTGACTGAGTCACCTGCCAGGACTCTCAGGTGCAATCTCTGTCAGGCTGCACCGCCAGGTACTGACCTGTCCAGCAAGGCAGATCCATTCCCTGTGTGCTGCATGCTGAAATCCCCGCTGGCAGTGACAGACCTGCAGCCCAGGCTTCTCCAGCTGCTCCCAGTGCTGTTTGTTGTGGAGGACACACACCTGGGGCTCTCTCTCCATGGGAGATTTCATTGTGTTGCTGTTTGTTCTTCTCCTTTGAAGCAGAGCCTGGAGGTTCTGCCTCAGTCCTGGAGCTGTGTGTGGCGTCTGCACTTTGCTGCTGCACCAGCTCGGCCCACCGGACCTCTGGACTGTCTCCACTTTGCCTTTTCTTTTCAGCTGAGGTGAGAGGCTGCTTTTCCCCTCCAACCTTTGTATTCAACACCACGGATGTTGAATACCAACCTCAGCCCAGCCCTCACCACTGGGCTCACATTTAAAGCTCACCTGGTCACAATTCTGTGACTGAGCTTTGCTGGACGTGGCCAAAGCAGCCACAGCTCCTGCTGCCCACTGATGGAATTCCTGCTTGGATACACCCACCATGGCTGTGAGTCTGTCCAGCCTGTCCCCAGCAGGGTCTGGGGCACTGCTGCCTGCTCAGAGAGACGCTGATTTCTTGTGATTGTCCTTATCAAGAGTTTGTCCTGACTGCAGGCAGCACAGGAAGGCACTTGCAGGAGAAGCTGCTCTGCGGAGCTTCAAGCATCTCCCTAATCCTGCAAATAAAGCCAAGTTTTTCTTCAAAAGGACCCTGAGAACATCCTGCCTTATCCATGATTCACCTGTCTTCAGTTATCTTCTTCTATATTTTTTTTCTGCAAGTCTGTGAAGCTTAATCATTCTGGAATTCGTACAGGGATCTCAAGGAAAAAAAATAGGAAAATATTTCTGTATTAAAATATTCTTCCATGTCTTTCTAGAACACCACTGAGAACAATTTCTGGCTTCTTCCTGAATGTGTCTGGAAACTCTACACCACTGCAGGGTGTTTGGCAGGAATCTTGTACAAAAAGCTTTTTATTCCCCATCTTGTTTCCGTGACAGGAGATGGGGGCATGGGCTGAAGTCCCAGAGCAGGGACTGAGCTCAGCCCCTGAACTCCAGCTTTGGGGGAAATGGGGTTTCTCTTAAACGTCAGATCAGGGTCAGGGCACAACCAGCTCTATCCCAGTTCCAGCTCATCCCTGCTTTGGGAAGAGTAAAGCAGCATCTCCAGGGGAAGATGCTCCATTGCATTCCCAGTCTGGGAGCAGGAGGGATCTCTGAAAAGGCAGGAGGCTCATAAATAAAGGAATCTGCGCTTCTTTTGACCCTGAGTTCTTGCAGACTCACCTCAGTCACAAAATCATCTCAGCTGGAAGAGACCTTCAAAATCGTCAAGCCCAACCATCAAATCCCACCTAAGCCACGTCCCCAGGTGCCACATCCAGACACCTCTGGAACACTTCCAGAAATGGTGACTCCACCACCATCTCCCTGGGCAGCTTATTCCAATGCCTGAGCACTTTTTCAGTGTCTGGTTTTTTTTCTTGTTGTTGTTTGTTTGTTTTAACACCACATCTGAGCCTCCCCTGGTGCAGTTTAATGCCATTTCCTTGTGGGACATGGCAGAAGGAACCGACCCCAGCTCAGCCCAAGCTCTTGCCTTGGAGCTGTGACAGAACTGGGGACCTCCTCAGTCCAGCACAGCTTCTGCACAAACTTCCCTTCCCCTGGGGCAGCGGGGGAAGGCAGCAGGGCTGGACTGGACATCTGGACTGGTCAGCTGTGCTGCCTGTCCCGGACACCCCACTGGACACAGGTGTCCTCCTGACTTCCCTACGTGACATTCCACCTCCCCTTCTCCTGCAGATCCTGTGTGTACACACCACATCCTCAAAAATGCCGGGAGCTCCAGCTATTTCCCTGGCTGGCAGCGAGCACAAAGGATTGTTCCTTGTATCTGCTGGCTACTGGAAAACAGGAAATGTTCTTTCCTCGGCGCTGCTTTCCAGCCGTGCCGGGCTGTGCCTCTTCTCCTGTTCCCCGGCAGGATTTTGGTCACGGCTGTGCCTCACTTGCATGGGGGAGACAGGCAGCACATCCCGAGGGGACAGCTGGAAACAGCAAGAACAGCGTGGAGAGCGCTGGGGTGGCTTCATCCCAGCGGCTGCAAACAGCACTGATCAGTCCCTGCAAACCACAAGCAGCAATTTGGTTGGTGATTTTTAAAGTGCCTTAATTTGAGGCTTTAACAGCAGTGAAAAGGCAGAAAAAAAAAGACATTTTGTGGTCTCCTAACTTTCTCTTGCTGGTGGCTTTTGCTCTCCACCTTTGCACAGGTCTGCACGCATGGGTTGGTGTTTTCCCTTTGATCCCGTGTGTGTGTCTGCCTTGTAATGCAAAAAATTTGGAAAGAACCCTTGCAAGGATAGTGCTGGATTGGAAGCCAGACAGGGAGGCATTTCATCAACAGGTAATAGCTTTTCTGGAAGCAGAAGGAGAGCAATCAATGCAGAAAATTTCTTGTTTTCTTAATCACGCTCCTGTTCTACCTTTCCCGGGAGATTTATGAGCCTCCCAAAGTTGGACAAACACCAACAAGAGTTGCACATTTTTAGCATCTGAATGCTTTGCTTTGCCTGGCTTGGTGTGGAAAGACAAGTCCAGGCAAGGTGGTCCTGCAGAAAATGGTTTATTGGGACAGAGCCCTGGCCTGCAGCCACGGCCCCTTGGGCAGTGATCTTATCAGACCTCCTGAACAGTGCAGGGTTGGGCCTGTTTGTTCCTTCAGTGGAAGACCTCCGAGGAGAACCTGGGTGTTGCAAGACCCTGGTATCAATTGTTCCCTGGGCGATGCACGGAGTGCAGGTTGGTGCTGCTGGGATGGCCCCACTTCAGGGGGTGCAGCGCTGGGGATGGGGAGCAGAGGGAATGAACAAAATCAGCTCTGTGCTCTCGGTGAATTCGGAGAGAGGCAGCACTGGTTCTTGACTTCCAAGTTGGGCAGCTGAATACTGCAGGATCCTTTGGGAGTCCCAATCCCAATCCCTCTCTTTGAAGCGCACGGCTGATTTGGCAGAGATAACAGCAAGGTATCAGCTTGGTTCTTATTTTAGTCAGCTTTGGTTTGTGGGCTGAACTTCATCTTCACTTAGAGCCTCCTGGAAGTCCTTCCATTTCCTACGGAGTGCTGGCTCGTCTGGCAGGCTCTGGGATTTCAGATTTCTTCTGCTGGAAGCATCCCCTTCCAGAACGAGGGCACTCCTGGCCTGGCCATGACTGCCCCTTCGGACTCGATGGAGTTCCTCTTCACAGAGCTCTGGAGACCTTTGGGACACCTTGGGGAGTCTGGGACAGCTGCACAGGCTGACAGATGTGATGGGTGTGCAGGGGATCCGTTCTCTTCGCACCCGGCAGCTGGTGGGGTGTGGCTGCCCCTTCCCTCTGCAGCGGGGCTCATCCCTGCCCGCAGCTGGCACACCCATGGCTTTTAGAGCCAGGGTGGGCTAACGTGTGCTCAGGGTGAGACTCAGCTCTTAAGGCAGGGAAACGTGGGTGTGCACCCCTGAGGCGCCTCAGCTCAGCAGGGGCTGCTTCCAGGTGATGAGGAGCCAGCCAGGCCCTGAGCCCTCCCCAGGACCCCCTGGGCCACCCGGGTCACTCTTCAGGCTCCACTGACCAGGGGTTCAACCTCACCTCCACATAAACATCAAGGGACATTTCAAACCACCTCTTTATCCCATCCAGTCTCCAGCTCTCACTGTAGAAAATCAGTTATTCCAGGCTCCTATGATATATCTATTCCCTGTGGATATTTGGCATGCCTCAAGGTGTTTCAGACCACAGCTGATGTCTCTCCAGAGGACAGCACAGCCCACCCTACATGTTCAACATCTTTATGGAAGCTCAGAGCTGCAGTGCCCAGGGATGCTCTGGATTTCAGCTGTCTCAAATGCAGAGTGCGTCCCACCCCTTCCTGGCCTTTGGAATAGTCCGGGACTTATCCTGGTTGAATGCTGCATTAGACTTTAAAATTTTTGTAGAAAGATCTCTCATGATTTTGGTATTCTTCTTCTGTTACTACAAAATCTGTTATCATTAGTGCTTCTCTACAGACCATTCCTTGGATGGAGCAGAGACAAACAAACCAGAAGGAAATGCAGATTTTTGGAATGATGTTTAATGCAAACGGCCCTGTGAGACAGAGTTGCTGTGACTGGTTTTTATTCCACCTTTGTTCCTATTTTGAATGTACAGATTTTGGGGTTTAAGGGCTTTTCTTGCCTTGTGCAAACCCAGGTTTCAGTTGTTTGGCGTAGCCTTGGTTTTGGGGTTCTACAACTCCCAAATTCTGATTTCAGTTTTCTTTTCCCAGCTCACTACAAAGAAAACCTAAATTGTCGGTTCTTTCTGCCTCTTCCCTTGGGAGACTGCTGCACATTCCCTTTGCTCCCATTTGATGCCTAATTCCAGCTGATTATTCCTGATGGTGTTGGTGGCTAGTTACCAGTACCAGAACTTGTTTTCCAGCATCACAACTCCTTTTCTGCTTGGGATTTTGTGTGTAATAAAAACCTTTATTGGGTTAAGAAATGATGTCGCTGGAGGATGACCAGGCCCAGGCTGGGGTTCTTGGGGTGTCTGTGCAGGGCCAAGAGTTGGGCTGGATGATTTTTGAGGCTCCCTTCCCACTCTGTGGTTCTGTGACTGTACCCAAGGATATTTTCAGTTCCTCTCTGTCTACTTTTCTGTTGCTTTTCAAGATTTGTCTTTGAAGAAAGACAACCAGACAAATAATTTCCTGACCCCTGCATTTGCCAACAACTTCCACAAATGCTTAAGTCTTCTCTAGGTGCAGCCAATTATTTTGGGTGACTTTCTCTCCTTCTCCTTGGCTTGATCCCTACGAGGGGAGGGGTTGATGAGGCCACAGATTTAACTTGATTTTTGATTGACACCAGCAGAGTAATCTCCTGGCCCAACAGGGTGTAAATATGAAAATAGATGAGTTAATTTTCTGTGAAATCTGAGCTATGATCACTCCTTCTGAGGCCTCTTCCATCAGGCCTCCTACTCAGAGTCATTGAGGAAACGTTCAGCCTTAAAGACAGGTAAGAAAAATCCTCTGCAGGTTCAGGAGGAGAGATAGCAGGAGGGTCTGGGCTGAGGCAGAATTCTTTATGTCTTTATACCAAGACAGATATGAGCATCGTTTGTGTTGTCCTTAAAATAACCCTTTGTCATGACGATGTGGCTGGAATGATCCCTGTGAAAAATGGGGCGGCCCTGGGCAGAAATGTGCTCTGCATCCTGAGGCTGTGCAGGGAAATTTGTCTGCCCTGTGGCAAGGTCACGGGGGGTTCAGGACGCCCTCCTGACAGAGCAGAGAGCCTTGGGGAGAGCAGTGGGAGGATTTTCAGCTGAGCCTCAGCCAGTCTGGGCTGGGTGGCTGGGGTGGGCACTGCCCCTTCCTGGGCCAAAGAGTCCTGGCTTGGTCTGGGCATTGTACAAATCCCAAATCCTGAGTCCTTAGCCCTTCATCTTCTGTCTGTAAATGCTTGGGAAGTTCTGCTCACCAAAGTCACCACTGGGGGCTTCCCCTGGCTTTCATCACCACCTCTGTGCTCATTTTATTGCAGGTCTCATCCTTCCTGCTGTCCACAGCAACCTCTCCAACTTTGCTCAGCTATTCCATGAAAAACTAGATTTTTAGTATTATTTAAATGCTAACACCTAATAAACAAGAGAGTGTGACCAGTGAATGGGTTCATCTTTTTGTTCCCTGACCCATCTTAATAATTTGGCATTTCCCAGAGCTGGGAACACAATTTATAGAAAAGTCCTTTGAGCCATGTCCTTTGACTTGTCCTTGCTTTTCTTTTTCCTTGGAAAAGAAGTCCCTCCCTGTTGTCCCAAGAGCTGAGGAATCCCTCCAGAGCAGACCCAGGGGACCAGGACAGAAGGAACCACTGATGGACACTAAGCTGTGACAATGCCCTTGGGGTGGACACGGCATCAGGAAAAGGATCAGAAATGTCCAGGGATGCAGCATTTGGGGATAAAGTAATGGATTGTTTCGGCAGGGAGGCAGAGGGGAGTGGTGCAGAGTCCACAAGGAGCAGGGTCCACACAGTTCTGTGTCATGGTTTGAACAGACAGGTGTCTGCTGAGGAATGCAGGAGCTTCCCTTGAAATAGAGAATGTGAAACTCCTCCCTCTGAATTATCATAATTTCTCAATTAAGGGGCTCTCAGGCAAAGATATGGGAGTAGGAATAACAGTTCTTTACCAGGAAAATTAAAAATACAAATGTACAAATAGTACAAACAAAGCAGTGTCAGAGTCAGACAGGCCCTGGCAGGCTGTGGGTCAGGGAGGTGGCAGCAGCCCCATGCCAGGGTGGCTCAGCCCTCCTGCAGTGCCAGCTGTGCTTCTGCTGGAGCAGGGATCCTTCACAAGGGGGGAGTTTTCCTCTGGAGCTCCAGGGCTGGGGGAGATGGGCCTGGGCTCCTCTGGGAATGCCGTGGGAAGAAAGCTGCTCCTCTGGGAATGCAGAGGGAAGAAAGCTGCTCCTCTGGGAATGCAGGGGCCAAAGGCTGCTGTGCTGTTCCCAGGTCAGATTGGATCCAGGTAGGAATGCTCGGCTCCTCCCCTGGGCGCAGCATCTCCCCATGGATGATGGAATTTTCTCAGCCATGCAGGGACACTCAGTGGCCATGAAGAGCAGAGATCTCCTGGAGGGAGGATTGGCTGTGGGAGAGAGAAAGAAAAGTGCCCAAAGAGCAGCAGAGACCTGCCCCAGCTCTGACAGATGGGACAGAGCACACAGCCCAGCCACATTCTGCATTTTCAACACAAGACATGCTGCTAGCTGAAAAAGAAAGTTTCTTATCAGGGGTGAGGTTCAGGAATTCCCCCATGCCCAAGCTAAGGATCCTCTCCCACCCTGCACCTGGCTCTGCTGGACTCAGGGAATCTCAGAGTGCTTTCGGTTGGGAAGTGAAGCCCATCCCATTCCCACCTCCTGCAGGTTTCCCTTGTGCTGGGAATCAGCCCTGGCGGGTCCCTGTGGGAACAGCAGGCACGTGGGGGGGATATTTTGGAGTGTGCTGGGCCTTGAAAATCCACAGAGCCCATCTGAGCAAGGTGGGAATTCAGCTGGAGAGAGAGGGAACCTCAGGAAAAGGTCTGGTAGGGGAAGGTTGAGCCTGATCCCGACTCTGTGGTGTCCCCAGCAGGTCCTTCCCAAGCTCCTGACAGTTCCAGACACCAGGAGATGTGGTGGTGTCCCTGGGCTCAGGGATGCAGGGAAAGGTGCCCCCTGTGCCTGGAGCAGCTCTCCAGGAGCTGGATGTGGTGTCCCTCTGTCACTGAGTGCTCAGGGTGGGCCTCCAGACCTTCTCCCAAGTTCTCCTTGCTGCCCCTCCTTTCACTTGGAGCAGGCAGAGAACAGCACAGGCACTTCTCCCAAAGGTCAGGGAATTTTAGGAGCTTTCCCACAACTGAGGCTTGGAGCAGGGAGCTCAGAACCAGGGATGTCCTGGAACCTTTTCCATTTTATTTCCTTCCTTGAAGAAACGTATAAAAAGCAAAAATTCTGCCATCCTTTGAATAATTTCTCTTTTTGTTTTTTTGGTGGTTTTTTTTTTGTTTGTTTTTTTTTTTTTTCTCTCATAAAGTTTAGAACAAGCTATCCGGGAGAGAAATGTAGGAAAAGAGGTGCTAATTAATGGAGGTGGGAAAGCAGTGTCAAAGCTGAAGGGATGGATGCATTTGCAGGATGCAGAAAGCAAACAAACCATCGGGAATTGCAGCTTCCCAAGATCAAAACCATGCTGATAGGAAATGTTGGTTGGTGCTCCTAAAATGAAATGAATGAGTGGATGAGGGTTTAACTGGGCCAGTGGGGGAAGCAGGGCTGATAAGGAACTCCTTATCCAGGAGTGTTTGGGTGTTTGGATGCATCTGTTTGTTTTCCTCAGCAGGACAGATAAGATAACTCCAGGCTGTGTTTAGAGCAGGTTAAAACTGTTTAGTAAACAGATTTATATGCATGAACACACTGGCATAGGAACACTCGTATGGTAACTCACAGATCAGCATCCACTTGAGTTCAGGAGGTTTTTCAATCATGATTATGGTCTCTCCCATTAGAGAGGTCTTTTATTGCAGAAAGCCAAATTTTCCAGGCAAACCACACTAATTAAACCCGGGAGATAAAATAAAAAAAATAATTAAATAATGAAGTAGTGGGGTTTGGCCAAAGCAGTTCCCTCCACCTCTGGTTCTGTGCTCTGAGCGAGTACAGCCAGCTTGATGGTGCTCCAAAGGAATTGGATGGAACCCAAATTACTAATTTGGGAGCTGTACAGAGCCTCCTCAGGTAGGAAATCCCAGGGTGAGCACAGAGATGGGAGGGAAAGGGAGCCAAAGCTCCTGTGCAGGGTCAGCAAGCAGAGAGAAAAGATCCCACAGCTCAGCCAGGAACTGCTTGTGGTGCCCAGGATGTGAAACGGGGGAGAGAGTGGCTGTGAAGGAGCCAAAGGGGTGTTTGTGTGATCAGGCCCCTCAATCTGCAGGGAGAACGAGGCAGGGAGAGCAGCCCTGTGTGGGAACTGCCCACAGTGACAGAGCCTGGGCACACTCAGTCCCACCAGGAGCACGTGGAGAGGGCTCAGGCGAGGGTGAGACTGGAGAATTCATCCTCAGGCTGGCCTAGAGGAGGAGGATATGCATTCCCATGTGGCTGGGGATGGGCTCAGACAGGGGCAGGAGGCTGCAATGGATAAATGAACAAATTTATCATCTGTGGGATTCTCCCACGTGGGAAACCCCTGCTGTCTTCAGTGGTGTCCCAGGGTAAAGGCAGTGGGATGGGCCCAGGAGCCCCCCAGTGCTCTCCAGTGCTTCACCACTGATCCTGGGGCTCTGGGGATGCAGAGGGGGCCCCAGATCTGGGATTTTGTCCAGCTGTCTCCTACCAGTGGTGCCCTGTGCCCCCCTGCAGCAGGCATGGCACACATCCCACCCTGGAGTGCTTCTCCAGCCCCTGGGCACAGTGCAGGGCCCATCCAGGGGTGCTTCAGCATCTGCTCAAGGTAAAATTTTATTGTCGTGGCATTGCTCAGGAAACATTTCCAAACTGGAGCCTGGTTTCTCTGCCACAGTTGCCCTGGTTCTGGGACAGAGCTTCCATGCAGGACCTTAAAATCACAGACTCATGGAATGGGTTGGGTTGGGAGGGACCTCAAAGCTCATCTTGTTCCACCCCCAGGGACCTTCCAGTATCCCAGGTAGGTCCAAGCCCCATCCAGCCAAGCCTGGGACACTTCCAGGGATGGAGCAGCCACAGTTTCCCTCTTCCAGGGCCTAACCACCTCACAGGACCTCAACAGAAGATTTGCAGAGAACTTTTATTTCCTTTGTAATTGTAGGTGAGGTTAAAGGAGCCCAGAGCTCAGCACAGCTGCACTCTCTCTTTCTTTCCTGGGCACATCAGGTCTGTCAGACCTTCTGCTGGGTCTCCTGCCCTGCAGCCTCATGCCAAGAGAAAAAGTAGATGAAAAACTTCCAGCAGCATCTCCTGGCAGAGCCCCCCAGGGCAGGAGCACAGTCATTGACTGCAGGCTGGGTGGGGGGTGATGGTTTCAATATCTGCAGTCTTGGGGTCTGTAGGAGAGTCAGGGACCCCAGAGAAGCCACAGAGCTTCTTCAGTGGAGGCAATGCCTGTCTCTGAGGCCGGGAGAAAAAAGGGACACGGGGAAAGAGGCAGGAATTCAGATCCCACCATGCCAAAGGCGCCTGCAGAGCCAAGCTGTGCTGCTCATGCCTGGGCTCCCAGAGGAATGTGCTTGCTGCTGCCTGTGGAGCAGAGGAAAAGGGAGATACACAGGAGCTGAAGCAGAAGCTCCCTGGAGCAGCAGTCATGGGCAGACAGGTGAATGACCCCGAGGGGTTTGTGGCTGCACGAGCAGCCAGGAACTGCTATGCATGCCCTGGACCAAGAAAAACCCTACCACAGCATTCCCTGACTCAGAAATGCCCAAAGCTCCCCTCAGCAGCTCCAGCCCAGCCCAGCACCGCCCGTGCCAGTGCTGAACCAGAGCAGATTCCAGGCTTTACAGGGCAATCATGAATGTGTGCAAACCTGGGCATTTCCCCTAATTTTTCTTCAGACCGAAGGCTTGTCAAGTGCTGGAATCTCTCTGCCTGCGCTTCTCAGGATACACCTGGCCCCTGCTTTCCTGTGTTAAACAACCAGGAATAAATCACTTGTGGTTTTTGAAGAGCTCTGTTTGAAATCTGGGGTGAGCTCAGAGTGGAAATCCACAGCAAAATGAAGATGGGTTTGAGGAAGAGACAAATCTGCATTAACAGAAGTCATGGGCACAATCCTGAACATGCCATTTGTCATTTAGCTGGATGAGTGGTGAGCTCCTGACTGCTTTCCAAGGCTTTTGCTTGGCTGGTTGTGAGCTGCTCTGTGTGTTTGCACCTCCACACACTTCAGCACTCCTGGTCTAAGCTCAGCCTCCTTTCCTTCCTTTACAGATTTCACTGACACCTTCTGCTGGAAATATTCTCCATCTTATTTTCTTGAAGAAGCAGAACAAGTTAGCGCAAACCCCTTGATCCTGAAGGCCCTTCTGAGGGTAAGGGGAGAGGTATTTCTAGCAGACCTCAACCTGACAGCAGGTCATGAACTGGAGGCTCTAAAAGGAAAATTTGCCCTCATCCTTGCAGGAAGGGAGCTGTAGGTGCAAGTGTTGGGGTACCAAAGGAAATCCAGAAGTCCCTCTGAGTATGGGAAAGTGGGTTGGAATGGGATATGTGAGCACCTGGAGTGCTGTATTGCACTAAATAGTTTATTTAGTTGTTGTTTTGCACTGGGTGTTTGGTATCACATGGTCCCCCCTCTCCCCTCTAAGCCTCAGGTGTGGTGGTCTCTCCCTGGTCTGCCCCTCCCCTCTCCCTCTCCTCACGTGTATCCCAATGGATGTGGCCCCTCAGCTCTGCCCCCCCTTTTCCCAGGGCTCAAAAGCCCCCTGGACAACACCTTTGGCCTCTTTCCTCTTCTGAACACCACCAGAGGCCTCAGCCTCTGTTACCGCCTGAGGGGTCACCTGGATCCAAGATGGTTCCTGAATAAACAGGAATTTAGTCCCAAGGAGAAGAGCGCCTTTCGTCTTTTGTCCAAGTCCAGCACATCCCTCTGGCTGCTCTGGCTGTCTCCAGACCCTGGCAGGGGGCTCAGAGACCCTGGCACGAAGTCAAAAACACCTGTGGGTTTGATTTTAGCCCGTGGAAAAAGCTGCCAACTTTGTATGAGGAATTACAAGCACAAGGGTTTGAGTGGTGTGATATTTGAATTAACACAGGGTGAAAAAGTAGAATTTTGGTTAGAATAAAATTCAGGCGGTCAAGATGGAGCAATTTGTGCATGTCCTGGCCTTCTTCTCCTTCTTCTTGTCCTCCATGTCTTGGTTTGATAGTGACACTTTTATGCTGGTTTGAGGTAGAGATTCACAGTCTAACACAGATGATAGGAATTGGTAATAAATTGTAAACATACTACACGTAGTTTTGAGTATATAATGTGGGAGCTGCCCAAGGCTCGCAGCAGACTGCCATGGCTTCCTTTCTGGACGGACCTCAGCAGGTCAGAGAGAGAATGTTATAGGTAAGGAAAAATAAACAACCTTGAAAATGCAACTGAATGCATTCCAGTCTCCTTCTTTGGCTGCACGGGCTGGGAAAAGGACTTTCACCCCATTGGGGTCCCGAAGAGCCAATGCTGACGGTTTTTACTTTTGTCCTGTGTAAGATCATCCCCGCGTTCAGGGGTTCCAGTTTTGCGCCCTGGCAGAGGTGCCCTGCCCTGGCTGACCCCGCTCCCTCCCACTGGCAGCAGCATCCAGGGCCATTCCCGGGCTTTGGGTGAGATTTCCAAGCAATGCCTGGTGGGCCACGTGTGCCCTGGGCTCCCCTCCAGGTGTGCAGAGCTGCTTTCCTCTCCAGCTTTGCAGCAAAGGGGAGATGGGAGCTGTGCCCTCAGCGCTGTCCTTGGCCGGGAGCAAAGGCCGGCACCCCCGTCAGTGCCAGGAAGAGCAGGGAACACACGTATTTCCCTGGACATGGCATCCAGGTCCTGGCAGGGCACAGAAGAAGTGTCTTCCTGCCTCTTCCAGGCTGACAGAACGTCTTGTTCCTCCTCCTCTGGTTTGCACAACACTGAGGTGAGGACTGAGAGGTTTGTCCCAGCAGTAGAGTGGGCTGATGATCTTTCTTCTCAGTGCCCTGGACTCTCTAAGTTAATGCTCCACAGCCTTTCAAAGGTTTCTTAAATTTCCTGCCTGACAGACAGGGGGAAGGAGCTGCCAGTGAAGGAGAAAAAGGAAGGAAGGGAAAGAGAAAGCGTTTTCCTCCAGTGCCCTGATCCTACTCCATCCACACCCTCTCCTTCCAGCTGTTCCCAGAGCAGCACACTAACACCCCATTCATACGAAAATAAGGAAAGTCAGGAAAATTGTTTTCTCATTGCTCTCCCCAGCAAAAGGCAATGAAGAAACTGCTGCCATGGCTTGGTGCCAGGAGAGGTTTGCACGTTTTTTAGCATCACGGCACTGTGATGGTCAGCACAAGCTGCCACTGAGCTCAGAGCTGGGCCTTGAGACAGGAGAAAGCAGGGCTTAATCCCCCAGGGATTCCCCTGGAGCAGATGGATCTCGTGGCTGTGTCCCTGTCAGCTGTGGCCTCCCCAGAGCTGGACAGGAGCTCATGGAGCAGTCACAGTGACCAGCCAAGGCTCACACGCAGCCACCTCTGTCCTGCCATGCTCAGTCTGTCCCCTCTCAACAGGTGCCACATTTCTTGTCCCCATCTTTCCACTCATCATGATTTCCTGGTGGCACTGGGCAGCTGTCCTCTGGGCATTTCTTCACCTAGGGTTCCACTCACTCTGTACTGCAAGTCCAAGGAATTGATAAGAGCTAAAAGTATAGAGTGGAGAAAGTGCTAGAAGGAGACCCAGCCCTAAAGGGTGCTGGTCCTTCAGAGTCTAGCACAGAGTGAGCAGTTTTCAAATATGCAGATTCTGGACAGTTTTCCTCAATTAGTTGCTTTCCCTGCAGTGTTTGCGGCCCTCTCTGCTAAGACTTGCTCTTTTTAGGAGTTCATAGAGATTTCTCTGTTGGCCACCACCAGGGAATACAGCCAGGTGTGAACATCAGACTCCTGATGAAGCCAAGGCTGGCTGAGCTCCCATCCCATCCCAGAGGCAGAGGGTCATGGAGAGGGGTCAGAGCTGCCCTCTCCCAGCAGGATCTTTGCCATCCTGAAGGCCACCCAGGGGTTTGCAGCAGAGCCTGAGCTCAGCCTCGCTAAGCCTGGCCAGGTGCCAGCACAGCCAGCCCTGCTCAGTCAGGGGTGTGCAGGACCCACACACCTTCCACGGGCTGGGAAGTGGGAAAGGAAGGATGTGCAGGGACTTTCCAACTTTTCAGGTTGGGGTGGAATTTGCTTTTTGCAGCTCCTGAATTCAGGTCTGATAACTCTGCGGGGCACACACTGCAGATTCCCAGGATCAGGGCTTTGGGAAGTAGCGGTGCAATGCCCCCAGCTGCCCCACACTCTGGGGCTGGAGCGTGTCCATCCCTGCAAGCCCTGTGCTCATGCCTTGTACACACAGCCCAGGAGAAGCATTCCCTCTGCCAGCCTATCAACCCTTGATAAACAAGCCAATTCCAACAATAGCGCAGTGTTTTCTTTGGAGCTCTGAGCCCCAGCACAGTCAGCAGCACAGCCCTGGCTGGCAGCGAGCGCTGCCCGCTCAGCTCACCCTGCTGTCCCTCCCCAGCCACAGCCTGAGTCATGGCTGTGGCCACAGACAGTGACACAAGGCTATTGTCATCCCAGGAATGCAGCATTTTCCTGCTCTGCACAAATATTTTGTGCAGTGCATTTTCCGTGCTCGTTCCTGCTGGAAGTGCCCCCAGGAGCGCTGCTGACTAACGCTGCCGTCCCTCCTCGTGCTCCCCAGGGCCCCAGGCTCGTTCTACTCTCCACAAAGGCACCGAGTCAAGGCTGGAGAAGTGCATTTCCTCCAGCAGCACATGCCCTGCAGTGTGAGGAAACAGTGGATTTAACCCCTCCAGGAACCGCTCCCTGGGGTCACATCACTGGGGCTCAGGGCTGGCCTGGAGGAGCAGCTCTGGACGTGGAGAGGCACTGGCAGAGCAGGTTCACAGCTTGTTCCCACCTCCAGACATGGCCGTGGGGTCACTGGTCCCCTGGAGATGCCCCTCTTGGCACTGCCTGCCAAGGGAAGGGGACCGGAGCTCAGTTAGAGTTGAGCTCTGCAAAAGCCTCCTTTAGTCCTGTCCTGGGGACACCGCAGGGCACTGCAGCTCCTGCCCTGTGCTGACCTTTCTTCTCCACTCTGCTTGGAGATGAAATTCCAATTGCTTCCCTCACTGAAACCCTTCTGCCTCCTCACTCTGCCCAGCAGAGAGCCAAGGACAGAACTTGTGTTTTCTCCCTCTGCCAGGTTGTTATCAGGGTGATTTAAAATCCAGTTTCTGGGAATATATAGGATAAATAAATTTAAAAGCAAATTTCAGGATGTGGCAAAGACCCTGTTTCCCCAGATACCTTCATTTTACAAAGGACAGATGATGAGTCTGCATCCAGGGTGAACTCAGCTGTGGTGAGCTCCTCAGTGAGCACCGAGGGCTGGTGCTGGTGAGGGTGTCACACATTCCATAGGGGACAAAGGTGTCTTCATTGTGACAGCACAGGACTGGCTGGAACAGGGCTGTGCACTGGGATCAGGGAATCACAGAGCACGGAATGGTTTGGGTTGGGAGGGACCCTAAAGCTCACCCCATCCCACCCCTGCCATGGCAGGGACACCTCCCACTGTCCCAGGTGCTCCCGGCCCCAGTGTCCAGCCTGGCCTTGGGCACTGCCAGGGATCCAGGGGCAGCCACAGCTGCTCTGGCATGTAGCACAGCCATGGTGCTTTGGAGCATTTTGGGATGCAGCAGTTTTGGAACAATGGATGTGTCAGACACGCTCTGAAACACGGCCACATGACCTGAGTTTGTGCACACACAAGACAGTGACAGTAGCCATCCCATGGTGGTCACAGCCTTTGCTCCACTTTAAGTAGATGTGAACTGACTCTCTGTGGGAAAAACTTAATTTGAAAAATGAAGTTGTTGATTTTACAGAAATGTTCTGGCTAAATCTGGAGTCTCCTCAACTCTGCTTAACCCAGGAGGAGCCAACACAATTTGTATTGTGGTACATACACAACAGGGATTTCCTCCCAAAACTGAATGTTTATACTCATCGTTGAGAGCGTGGTGGGGTCTGCCAGGAGGGATTGGGGCAGGATGAATTGGGCAGGATGAATTGGGCAGGATGGATTGGGCAGGATGGATTGGGACAGGATGGATGGATTGGGGCAGGATGGATTGGGCAGGATGGATTGGGCAGGATGGATGGATTGGGGCAGGATGGATTGGGACAGGATGGATTGGGGAAGGATGGATTGCGGCAGGATGGATTGGGACGGGGTGGATTGGAAAAACCAGGATGGACTGGGGCAGGATGGATGGATTGGGGCAGGATGGATTGGGGCAGCCAGGATGGATTGGGGCAAGATGGATGGATTGGGACAGCCAGGATGAATTGGAGAAGCCAGAATAGACTGGAGCAGCCAGGATGGGTTGGAGCAGCAGGATGGATTGGGGCAGGATGGACTGGAGAAGCCAGGATGGACCGGGACAGCCAGGATGGATTGGAGCAGGATGGACTGGGACAGCCAGGCTGGCTGAAGCTCCTGGAGGCTGCAGCTGAGCTGGCAGCTGCAGTGAGAGCCCTGCCCTTGCCCAGAGCAGTTGTGCGATAGCGGATGTTTGGGAGCAGATAGGTGATGCAGAAGACTTCCTTCCTCAGCTCACAAGGCAAATAATTTGTATCCTGATTACAAATTATGAGGGTTTGGAGATTGCAAGGTCAGGAGGCACCACTGTAATTATGTCATCTGACCTTCCTGAGGAGCGCAGCCTCGGAATGGCACTTCGTGATTCCCACGCCGAGGCCGTCGGTCCCGGCTGTCCCACAGGGAGCCTTTTCCTACAGCCTGAGGCACGGGGGGTCTGTCCCTGACTGTGACCTGGTGGGTTACCCCAGCATGCAGAATACACAGCTCACTTCCACGCTTGTGCTTTTCCTGAAAGACTTTGCTCTAGGGAGGTCATGGGATGGGATGGGACGGGACGGGACAGGACGGGACGGGATGGGACGGGATGGGATGGGATGGGATGGGATGGGATGGGATGGGATGGGATGGGATGGAATGGAATAGAATGGGTCGGAACAGAACAGAATGGAATGGAATAGAATGGAACGGAATAGAATGGAATGGAGTAGAACCTTCACATCTCCATGAAGGGACACACAAATATCATCCAGGTCCAGCTCTTGGCCCTGCACAGGACAGCCCCAAGAATTGCACCCTGATTTGTGTCAGATTTAGGATCACCTGCCCTGTCCAACAAGAAAAGCAGGATTGTCCCTATTTCCAGGCCACCTCTTCCCACCTCACAGAACAACCTGGACTGCAGGAAGGTGAGGACAGCTTGGGAAGGTTTGGGGTGTCCCATTCCCACCAGGGCTGTGCAGGTGGCACAGGGAAGGTCAACTAAGAGCCCGCACCTGAGGCTTTGACCTCTGTGAGATGTGAACATGTTTGAAACTTGTGTTCCAATTTCTTCACTGCTTAAATACTGGAACTCTCAGGAGGCTCAGAGCACAGAGATCTGTATCAGCACAGAAACACCAGCCCTGGTCCTTCTGGTGCGTCCTGCCCTGCCTGAACCCACCCAGCTTTGGCAGCCGCAGCTTCTGGTCGATGCAGATAGCCCAGAACTGGCTTTACATGAATAAAGCCATTCATACCTCCATTATGATCATTACTAATGAGGCTGTTAATCACTGATATTGTGGTAGGACCCAGAGACCCCTGGACAAGGCTGGGGCCTCACTGCACAGTCATGGCTCAAATGCCATCACTCCCCAAAGTCCTTGAAGGCCAAAATGAGCAGAGATGAGCTGGGGCAGAGACCATAGAGGTGCAGGGCCACAGCAGAACTAATCCTCACTGATTTGCTCCTCTGGAAGATGGAGAACATCATGGCAAGTTTGTGGCCAGATGTTTGTGCATGAGTAGAGCCCCAAGACTGTGATCCAAGGGCAGGGACACTTCAACCTTGTCCCATTGTCCCTGCTCACCCCTTCCACCTCTCAGGTGTGGGGTTTTGCTGCAAAAGATGCACAGAACCAGCACATAGGGCACCTGCAGAGTTCTCAAGGCTTTGCCCTGCCTTAGGAGGAAGTTTTTAGCCCACTGTCAGTCCCTTCACTGCCATTGTGACCCAGCTGGCACTGAGCAGGGACAGGTCCTGGGGTCACAGCCCGGGGGTGCTTTCCCTGGGCTGCCACTGACTCACCACCACAGCTTTGTGCAGCTTCTCAGCCCTGCAGTCTCATCCATGCTGCCTCGGGGATATTTCCACACCAGGACAGTCCCAGGAGGAGGGAAGCAACGCGAGCTGGCCATTCCCAGGCTGAGCTAGCCAGGAGTGGCGAGGGGACAGCGACAGGCCAGGGGCAGGTGAGTCAGGCCACACGGGGAGAAGCACAAGGAGCTGCTCCCTGCCTCTGTCCCTCTGCCACTCCCCTGTGCCAGCGTCTCTTTCACACCTGTTATCTCCATGGGCGCTTCCACCCCAGGATTTTGGAGCATCCCCCCTGTCCCCACTCACAGGACCAGCCCAGCAGGTGCCCCCCTGGCTGGGGCAGTGGGGGGACACGGCCTGGCCAGCAGCAGCCCTGGCACCTGTTCAGCAGGGGACACAATGAGCATTAATCACCGCCTGTCCGAGACGCTGCCGTGTTTTTCCTCCATCCTTATTTGCGTGCTAGCGCCTGGAAAACAGGATGGCGATGTTTTCCTGCCGCGCATTCCCCAAGACTAAACAAAGGAGCTTGGATTTCCAGCCCCCTCTGATCTCTGATAAATGTGGGGCTTTCAGGAATTGCTTGGGGAGTGTAGGAGTGGGGGAGTTCAGGGGTCTGCCCCTTGGGCTGGTCCCACTGCTTGGAGCAGAATACCTCCAACCTCTGGAATGAGGGGCAAGGTTTTCCGTCTCACTTTTAGGGAAAAAGTTTTTCATGGAAAGGGTGATAAAGTTCTGGAGTGGCTGCCCGGGGAGGTGGTGGAGTCACCATCCCTGGGTGTGTTTAAAACAAGCCTGGATGTGGCACTGGGTGCCAGGGTTTGGTTGAGGGGCTGGGCTGGGTTGGACTCGATGGTCTGGAAGGTCTCTTCCAGCCCAGTGATTCTGTGAATTCTGTGAATTCTGTGATTTTGTGAAAACACTGCCTGAAGAAAGTTCTTGTGTGCACAGCCTGCACTGGTGGGCTCTCGTTAAGGATTATTACTCACAATTTGTTAGGGTCTTGTTTGTTTGAGGTCTGACCATGGGAGGTGCTTTACATTGAAGTACAAGAGATAAACCAGGCTCCCTAAAGAAGGAGGAATGTTTGTTTTTATGAGTATAACCACCAACATCACCCTGCCAGGAGTTAGATAAGGAACCTTTAGGCCAACTTCTGAAATGGAAGCTCAGCTGGGAACGAATCAGAGAACCAGAGAATATTGGAATTGTTTGGGTTGGAAGGGCCTTTAAAGATCATTTCCTTCCATGGTCAGGGAAGGGACTGGGAGCTCTGCCCTCACCTGCTTGGAGAGCCCAGGTCCTTTCCCTACCTGTTGCACTGCCTTTCCCTCACCCCAGCTCCGTGGGATGCTCTGGTGCATCCCCCTCATATCTGATGTTTTATGGGTTTAAAGAGCTGCTCTCTCCAAAATCAGATGAACTTTGCAGAGAAAGCAGTAATTGGTGCTTATGCAGCTTTTGGGGAACTTTTGGAGGCTCTTAGAATGTCCCCTGAACTGGGAAAATGAACAGTGGGAGTCCTAATTCTGAACAGATGTGGGGAATTTGACCCCATGTGTACCATGTGCAGGTTTGGTGGCTCTGCTCCCAGCACCAGGAGCATCAAAATCAGCCAGAGCCAGGTCTTGGGATAGATGGACCAGGCAAAAGGGAAAGAGCTGAAAAATCTGTGTTAGAAGCCTTGGAGAGAGACTGTGGAGGTTCTCCATGGAAATATCTCAATTTCCACTCAGCCTTGATGGGCAGCACGTTCCACCAACAGATCATCCTTCCCATCTAATCCTGTACATGGGAACAGTTCTGTAACCAGGATCTGTTGATGTTTTGGAGGGTTTAGAAGGTTAGGATGACTCTAAGAGATTGAAAAGATTTTTTGAGATTATGAAAGTCTTTGTTCTCTAGCTTGATGTAGTTAAAGAAGGAGTTTGGAATGTTTTTGATTGTGTTTTTAGGGTTGTTTATTTCTTTTTATTTAAACATTTTTCTTTGACTTACTGAGTTTTGTTTAGTAAGTCTACTATAGTATTTTGCTCTGTTCTTTTGGGTGGTGTTTATTTTTTATATTAAAAGTTAAGTATAGTCTGTTTATAACAATGTACTAATATCTAACATTTATGTTGGACAGTGTGTCCTTATTCTAAACTAATAGAAAAGTGTCACTACTAAACTAAGACATGGAGGACAAGACAAAAGGAAAGAAAGTTAGGACATGCTTAAATTCTTCTATCTTGTACCTCTTTGAACTCTATTCTAAAAACATTAAAATTATACTTTTCTACTCTGTGTTAGTTCAAATATCACACTACTAAAACTCTTGTGACTTGTAATTATTTATACAAAATTGACGGCTTTTTCCACAGGCTAAAATTAAAGCTACAGATGTTTTTTGCCTTCATGCCAGGGTCTCCAATCCTCCTGCCAGAGTCTCAAGATAGCCAGGGCAGCCAGAGGGATGTGCTGGACTCCGAGAAGGAATTTTTGATGATTTGGAGCACAAAGGCTCAACACCTTTCCTGGCATTAAATGAGGAACAACCACCCGGATTTGTCCAATTTCAGTGATCACGGTGTGGGGGGTTCCCATCTTTCAGCTGTACTTTCTGTGGCCCCAGAGCTGAGATGTTTCAATCACGGAATCACAGAATCACTACAGTTGGAAAAGACCTCCCAGATTATCAAGCCTTTGACCGAATCCCACTGTGCCACTGAACCTTCTCACAAAGTGCCACATCCACTTGATTTTTGAACACTTCCAGGGATGGCCCCATCACTGCCCCAGGCAGAGGTCCCAAGGCTGAACCACTCTCTCAATGAAGAAATTTTCCCTGAAATCCATCCTAATTTCCTCTTGTCCTGTCCCTTGTTCCATGGAAACAGAGCCCAACCTCCATCTGCCTCCCTTAAAAATCCCAAATTTTCTGTGAAAACTCAGTTTTAGGAAGAAGAATTGTGTGATATATATATATATATATATATATATAATTTTTTTAATCACTCTTTGGGGAAACTGCTTTTCCCCTCTGGTGACTCATGAAAAATATTGACCAACTGCACTTCAGCTCTGATTTTTGTGTTCTCCAGTGGTGTCTCTGGGTTTGGCCCTGGATGTTCTGTCCCCGAGGCACTGAAAAACTCAAGAACTGCCCCTCCCCAAAGTAATCTCGCTGGATTAAATCCTGAAACATCATTACACTTCTCAAGATAAGAGCTCATCAAACAGCGTGAAATTAACCTTGGAAAAGGGGGTTTCAATATCTGCCCCGAGAGTCTGAAGGCTGAGGAATTGGGATGGGCTGGTTCATATTCCTGGGCGATGTTTATCTGTGTTATCCTCAGGAACTGTCACCTGGGAATCTCGCTGCACCAGGGACCTGCTGCTACCAGGAAAAATGGGAAGGGCTGGCAGGAAGTTGTTTGCATATCTCTTCTTCTGGGTGGGTGACTCAGGCAAGAAATAAAGTGTAATAGCTGTAAAAAATATCTGCAAGATCCTGAGGCAGGGGTGGTATCTTGGCAGCACTTTTTGTGTCCAAAAAATCTCCCAAAAACATGGATCCTTCTGGACGTTGGCACAGCATAAACCACAGGTCTGGGCTGCAACCGAGCAGGAGCATCTGGAAAGTCAGAAGGGAGAGGGAGAAATCTCACCTGGAAACAGCAAAAACAACAGAAATCACAAACTTGCTTCCCCCTTCTGCCCTCCCGCCCTATTTCTCAACAAAACTCTTTATGTTACAGATTTTAAACCTGTCCTGAATGGATAAAAGCCTGCACTAGTGCCTGGGGAATGGCAGGAAGGCACGTGCTGTCATGATTGGAGCAGGGAGAATGTGCTAATTACATAACAGCCCAGGAATTTGGCAGCACTGATGCAGAAATAGGGCGAATAATCCTCTTTCCCCATCACCTCCTTCCCCAGCCCTGTCTGCTTCACTTTTTCAGGATGGAAATTTAATTTTCAAACCCTTCCACACACATTGTTAACCTAGCAAAAGTGGGGAAAACAACTTTCCCTGAAGCATTGCCATGCTTCAAGTCCAATTTTTTTTCCCTTACTTAAAAAAAATCTACTAAAGAGTCATATTTTGCTTTGGTGCTCAAGAAAGGATTCCAAATCATGCCATAAACTGGTGATAGTTTTGCTTGGCCCCACTTTGCCTGTGGGCAAAGCCTTGGCCTGGAATAATTTCACATTCCTGTCAGTGCCATAATTCAGCACTGAAGGGACATGAGGACACTGGTGCTTTGTCACTGACGTTGAGCAGGGAAGCAATTTTCCTGCTTTGTGGAGGAAAACTGGGGACAGAATCAGCGCCAGTGCCTTTCCAAGATGCTTCAAATAGTTTTGGAGTCCTTCAGGCCTGCTCCAGTCCAATCCCATCAAATCAGCCTCAGGTGCTCCCTGCAGTGGCATTCCCAGCTGTGGAAAATGGAAAAAGAGCAGCCTTCAGACACTGCCAGTGCATAGCAGTGATCCCAGAGTCACAAAATCAAAGAATTGCACAACCCCTGAGGCTGGAACAGCCCTCTGACACCATCGAGTCTGATCTGTGCCCGATGCCCACCTTGTCCCCAGCCCAGAGCTCTCAGTGCCACCTCCAGCCCTTCCTTGGACACCCCCAGGGATGGGCACTCCAAACCCCCGGCAGCCCCTGCCAAGCCCTGAGCACCTTTCAGTGATGGCAGAGGGGCCTCCAGAGCTCCCTGAGTGCCCGAGGGCATCTCCGCCCACATCCTCCTTCCCTTGGGTGGGCAGCCAGGCAGCTTCCATGTCCAGCACTGGGTGCAGAGAATCCCACACTGGCTTAGCTTGGGTTGGGAAGGACCTTAAATCCCACCCCACCCCATCCCATCCCATCCCATCCCATCCCATCCCAGGCACTGTCCCTGTCCAGCCTGGCCTTGGGCACTGCCAGGGATCCAGGGGCAGCCCCAGCTGCTCTGGGAATTCCAGCCCAGCCCCTCCCCACCCTGCCAGGGAACAATTCCCAATTCCCAATCTCCCATCCAGCCCTGCCCTCTGGCAGTGGGAGCCATTCCCTGGCTCCTGTCCCTCCATCCTTGTCCCCAGTCCCTCTGCAGCTCTCCTGGAGCCCCTTCAGGCCCTGCAGGGGCTCTGAGCTCTGCCTGGAGCTTCTCCTCTCCAGGGAGCACCCCCAGCTCTCCCAGCCTGGCTCCAGAGCTGCGGTCCCTCAGCTCCTGATGATGATGCTTTATGATTTCACCTCTGCTCTGCATCCTGGGCCTCTGCTCCTCAGCCCTCTGCTGCTGTTCTTGCCTTCTGTTTCCTGACTTTAAGGGTTTTTTTGAGAGCCACAAATTTCTCACTGTGCCTGGGATAAGCCCTGGCTGATCCAGCCTTAAAAATCTCTGATTGTGGCACACAAGTACAACAGAAATAAAAACCACCAGTCACAGGCATCTATTTATTTATTAGCAATTCCCTAAACTTCTATCACAGCAAATCCTGAGGAAACAAAGGACAAAAAGGATCAGGAAAAGCCCAGACAGAGCAACCCTGAGCAGCCTGAGCCGTGAGGGCCTGCAGGCTCAGTACCAGGCACTGCTGGACAGACACCAAAGGTTCCCAGGAAATAAGGCTTGTGACTGAGATTTGCTGCTGCTGCTGGAGGCTCCTGACCCTGGGAACAGCCCAGGGAGGACTCAGAGAAAACCCTCCCAGATGGACACCACGGATGTTGGGATGCTGGGGGACACAAGACAGATGATGGACTTTGGAACTTAGCAGCATAAGGGATTTGATGAACAGGATGCCTTGGCAATAGCAAATGGAACTTTGAGGATTGCAAGGAGATTAAATCAGATGGGTTTATAGAAAAAGAAAATACATCAGACCTCTGCAAGCAAGATTTGTGTATGTGATTTTAACCTAATTGTTGTAGTACACATTACTAATCTCCCTAAAATAGGATATGTCACTGCAGCCCCCAGCTGGGGAATAATTAGCATTGACTCCATGATTGCAGAAGGCTGATCAATTGCTTTATTGCATCATCTACGCTATATTATCCTATACTCATTAAGAAACTCAGTAACCCTTCCAGCCAGTCCCATCCAGCTTTGGCCTAACTGGTGAATCCATCCCAACTCCATCCAGTGTCCAATAAAGAAATCACCCTTTGGTACACAAACCCCATGGCACATTCCACATGTGCACAACAGCCCGTGCAGCAAGTGGAGATAAGAATTGTTTCTCATTCTTTCCTCATCTTCTCACAACCTTCCCTGGGACAATGCCTGGGAAAGTCTGTGCCCCTGTTTGTGCCCACAGAGCTGCTGCCACAGGTGTGTAAGTGTTTGTATCCCACAATAAATTTGGATTCAGATCACCACACCAGTGTTCCTGTCTGTCTCCATCACCGGCACATGGAGCAGGAGGGTGTCTGTGACGTCCCCAGAAGCTGTCCTCTCCTGGGACAGACACAGCAGAAGCAGCCAAGGCTCAGCTGCAGTGAGGGGGAGACCCCACAGCCCCCCAGGAGCAGGAAGGGATGGGCTGAGCACAGGGGGGAATCTGCTCCATGGGGTGTGGGTTTCTGGCTTCTCCAAGCCCAGCCTTTTTTAAAACTAGGTGATATTTTTTTTTCCAACATTCCTCGCTCAGGAATTAATTCCCCAAAACCTTGAGGTTTTTCTTACTGGGGAAGACAGATAAGGGGTCACATCCTCACCCCCTTTACAATCCATGAATCTAATGCCTCAAATGGGTGCCAAGGGGAGAAAATTCTCTCAGGAGAACTTTTCAGGAGCTCAGCCAGTCCCTCCTCCAGCAGGTACCAAATACATTCTTTTGTTGCCTTTTGTGCTCTTCACAAGCCCTGGGTGGGCTGTGGAGAGCTCAGGGGGGTTCAGAGGGAGCCAGGGGTTCATCTCTGGTGCCAAATGAGGCACTGTAGGGAGTGCCAAAACAGCGGGAGTTGCCCAGCCCTTGTCCCAGCACCCAACTTGTTTGCCACCATGGATAACTGGTGCTGAGGGGCCCCAGAGTCCTTAACCTGACCCGTTGGAGCTCCAGGTAAACTGAGACCTGCAATTTTTGTTGAAATCAGAAGAGAGGATGTGATATAGAGACCTTTCTTCTCTGTGGTGAAGCATTTCTGGAGCACTCTGTCAGCTTGGCCTGCAAGGAAGGAAGGAAGAACAAGGAGGACACCAAAATGTGTTAGAAAAGAAAGCAAAACCAAGTGACATTTTTAATGGAGGGAATCAGGTTTTTATTGTGAAAATGCCAGATTTCTTTCTCACAATCTCTTCAGCTAAATGAAAGGAAAAGATGAAAAGGACTGGGCTTCCCAGAAAGCTGTGGGGATTTATACTGAGTTCTGGTGGGAGCTCAGGTGTCAGTCTTGTTCTTGGTGGAGCCATCAGTACAATTGTTATTCCTGTGTAAATTGATGGGCTTAGAAACTTCCTTCCTTTCTCCACCTGGAAAGGGGATCCAAATTCCCCTGGAAAGCAGCTCCTGGGCTCAGAGGGGTCGCTCTGCGTGTGGGACATCAGGCACAGGGAGTGAGGACACTGAGATGCTGCCCCACAGCAAACCCAAGGCCTGCTCACCACGTCCCAGCTGGGTGACCTCTGCTCATCTCCTGGTGTCCCCTGAACCTCAGCCTGTCCCCAGGTGTGACCTCGGTCAAACACAGGCACCTCCAAAGCTGTTTGGGCAAAGCCACCCCTGATGTTTGGGCAGCTTTGGATGCAAATCTTTGAGGGATGCAGGGTGCTCCAGCACGGAGCAGGAGTGAAGCTCCATCCTGCAGCACAGGGAGATTCAGAGGGTTTTTATCTGCCAGGCAGACAGCACAGGGTGTTTAGAGCTCAGGGAGGACCCTGGAATGCCTGGGAATTCAAGGAATGCCAACCTCTTCTTCAGTGGGCTTTGGTTCAAGCTCCTGCATCATCCCCAAGTCAGAGCCAAGCAAAGCAGGCCCAGCCCGTGGTGCTTTCTGCTGCCGTCAGCACCAAAGTGCCAGCTGGTGACAGCACTGAGGATCTCCAGGAGGGGCTGAACCTGCCCTCAGACTCCCAAAAACACCTGGGCATGCTTGGCATCCACGTGTAAAAATATCCAGTGTTCTAAAAGCGTGGGTTCAGGGCCCCAAGAGTATTTGGGCTCATGGGAGGAGTTCTGGCATCCACAGTCAGGCCACGCAGAGCTCAAAATGGATCAGGAGCCAGGTTTTGTCCAAAAGCCGCTCTGAGCCAGGCTCAGGCAGCCGCAGGAACAGGCACAGATCAGCTGCAGCCCCAAAACCAGGGGCTCAGTGCACACATGGACTGTGCTGCATTCCCCTGGGATTTTCATCAGGATCCTGCTTCTGTTCTCTCTGCCCATCACCAACGTCGGCCATTCCTGCAGGGATTGCAACACCTGCAGGGTCTGCCACTCCTACAGCGATTGTCACTCCTGCAGGCACTGCAACTCCTGCAGGGACTGAAACACCTGCAATGATTGTCACTCCTGCAGGGTCTGCCACTCCTGCAGGGACTGCAACTCCTGCAGGAACTGCAACACCTTCAGGGACTGCAACATCTGCAGGGACTGCAACACCTGCAGGGTCTGCCACTCCTGCAGGGACTGCAACACCTGCAGGGATTGCAACTCCTGCAGGGACTGCAACACCTGCAGGAACTGCAACACCTGCAGGGACTGCAGCACCTGCAGGGTCTGCCACTCCTGCAGGGACTGAAACACCTGCAGGGACTGCAACACCTGCCTGCTCAGAGGGGAGCTGCAAGAAGTGAAAACTGCAGCTCATTTTCCACTTACATGCCTGTCCTGGCAGTCAGACCCATATTGTCCTGTGGATCTAGAGGATGGATCATCAGGAGAGGAACTGGTTTCCAAAAATCCTCTCTGCTCTCTGCCATTTGCAATTCTCCTGCTGCAGGAGGGGCAGATGGAGAAGGATGAGGAGAAGGAGAAGGAGAAGGAGAAGGAGAAGGGAAGGAGAAGGAGGAGAAGAAGAAGAGAAGGAGGAGAAGGAGAAGAGAAGGAGAAGAGAAGGAGAAGAAAGAGAAAGAGGAGGAGGAGGAAGAGAAGGAGAAGACAGAAGGGAAGGAGAAGAAGAGGAGAAGGAGAAAAGAAGGAGAAAGAGAAGGAGAAGTGGAGGAGAAAGAGCAAGAGGAAAGCTGAACTCCATCGACAGCTGAAGCCCTTTTCACTAGTTGTGCACAGGAGCAGGAGAAGAGCCCTGGATCCTGGGAGAGGCTGCAGTCGCTCCCTGGGCTCGCTCCGCCCGTGGGGGCATCTGGAGACAGATCCCAGGAGGCTCCCTGGCCAAGTGCAGGGATTCTGCAGCTACTTGCAGCCAGCCATTGTCGGAGCAGGGAGCGCTCCGGCTCCTGGCTGGTACCTGAGCTGATAATTGCTCAGAAAATTAAGGGTTGGGTAATTCCTCCCGAAATTAATTGCCTCGCTGAGGTGCCGCAGGGCACGCGCCACGAGAAGGTTTGAAGATGATACAACCACTTCCCTCTTCAGAAGCAAACCAGGTGGCAAAAGTCCACCTTTGTCACAAAGAGCTTATGGCTTTGGGGATTCCTTTTCTCTGAATTTGAATTTTGTTTCGGTTTTTTTTTTTTTTTTTTGTTTGTGGTTTTTTTTTTTTTTTTTTTGCTTTTCTGCTGCTTCTGAAATGGTTTTTAGGGTCCTGAGGAGCTGCAGGAATTTATGGGCAGTGCTTTTGTCAGTCTCACCTGACACTGGCAGCTCAGTCCTCTGCAGCAGATTGCTTTGCTCATTTTAACACTTCTTTTATAAGCAGCCACTACTCCTCACAAAATGTTTATAAACAGAGGCAGGAAACAAGAAGAGACTCAGGATATTCACAGCTGATCTAAAGTCAGCCTTTCTTCCCCTTCACACGGGCTCACTTTCCTCCCCTCTCTCAGACTGTGCAGCTGACTTGGGGTGAAATCCTTATTTCCCCAGCATGTCTTGATTTTGGGGAAAATTTCTCATTCTCCCTTCTTGTCTCTTGGCTCCCTGGAGGAAGATTCCTCTGGGAATGGATGGTCTGCCTGTGCTGCCTCCTTCCTTCACCTCCTTATGGGAAGAATATCCTATTTCAGGAAAAGAAGCCACAGACACATGGATTCCTAAAGAAATTGAGCTGGCACTCCCTGCCCAAGGCAGACCAACTTTATTTGTGTCTCTGCCCTTCTTAAGCACTCCCAATTTAAGAAGTTTTTACCACCTTCCAGGGAAAATATTCCCATAAAACACTTTTTCACCCATGGAAATTTTCCCTTCGCTTTGCCTTTATTACCAGCCCAAATCATAGAGGTCTTTTTTTACTCAGTTCACACCTTCCAGACCTGCTGCTCCATGGAGATGATCTTGAAATGCTCCAGAGCTCTTCTGGAGAGTCCTGGCCATTACCACAAAGGATCCTGCAGGTCCTTGCAGCTCCTCTTCCATTTATGAGAACCCAAACAGGACATTTGCTTTTACAAACCTGCCCTGGGGATCTGCTGCAGCCTCTGGAGCCTTTCAATATTCCTGCAGGTGTTTATTCCAGAGTGTGAAGAGAATTCCACAGAGTGGAATTCCTGTCTCCACATCCACTGGTGAGATGCAGCTCTGAGTCAGTCACTCCTTGGTGTCTCCAGTCACTTGGGAGGTAAAACCATCTCCAGATAGCAGCTGATGTCCTCCAGGAGAGGTGCCTGAAGGCAAATCCCCTCTGGAGACACTTTTCCCTGTAGAACAGCTGTTGGGGTGGTTTTTGTTGTTTTCCTTAGCTAGTGGAATTTTTCCCCAAAAATTTCTTGAGTATTTTGATTTTTGCTTAAACATTCCAAGGTGTTTTCAGTCTTCAGGTATGGACTGGCATTGGCACAAAGGACAGGCTGGGAGAGCTGGGGGTGCTCCCCTGGAGAGGAGAAGCTCCAGGCAGAGCTCAGAGCCCCTGCAGGGCCTGAAGGGGCTCCAGGAGAGCTGCAGAGGGACTGGGGACAAGGCCTGGAGGGACAGGAGCCAGGGAATGGCTCCCACTGCCAGAGGGCAGGGCTGGATGGGAGATTGGGAATTGGGAATTGTTCCCTGGCAGGGTGGGGAGGGGCTGGGCTGGAATTCCCAGAGCAGCTGTGGCTGCCCCTGGATCCCTGGCAGTGCCCAAGGCCAGGCTGGACAGGGACAGTGCCTGGGATGGGATTGGATGGGATGGGATGGGGTGGGATGGGATGGGATGGGATGGGATGGGATGGGATGGGATGGGATGGGATGGGATGGGATGGGATGGGATTTAAGGTTCCTCCCAACCCAAACCATTTGTTTTCCATTCAAAGGGACTATGCAAAGCACACCAGAGGAACCTGCCCCCTGCCTGTCTGAGTCTGCTCCTCTTCTTCCTCATCCGTTCTGCATTTCAGGAAAAGTGAAGCCTTCCTCAGCCAGAGGAGCCCTGGTTGTGCTCCAGGGCTGCGCTCAGGGCAGCAGGCGCCAGCTCAGTCGTGGTGATGCCCTGCAGGTACCTGCTCCTTCCCCAGCAAACCCCGAGCTCCTCCAGCATCCCAGCCCTGAGCTGAGCTCCAGGGAGGGCAGGAAAGCCAGAACCACCAAACCTCCAGCAGGGCACCCACACCAGCCCCTCGCCAGCGCTGCCCTTGTTTTTTGCGCTCCTGTTTTGTTCCAGTCTGGGGTTAATCACCGACGGTTCCGAATTCCACTCGTGGAGAGGGGAAAGGGAAATGAGCAGGAGGGCTCAGGCTCAGCCTCTGCCTTGAACTCCTCGCTGCTTCACTTGCTGATTTTCCATGCTGCGAGGCTGAGGCTGCTCGATGGAGCCCCCACTCGCAGCTCTCAAATTCACTTTGCATTGTTCCCTTTCCCCTCCTCTGAATCATAAAAGCTGCTTGACAGCACCAGGGCTGTAACTATTTCAAGGCTCAAAGTTTTTCCACTCAAGCCCTTAAATCTGTTTAACCCTTCTCTGTCCATCTGGCTATCAGAAGGATGTAGAGTCATCAAACCACAGAATCCATAAGGTTGGAAAGGACCTTCGAGATCATCAACTCCAAAAATCAACCAGGGCCACCAGCATAACCACAACTAAAGTGTGTCCTCAGGTGCCATATCCACACCCATGGTTTTTGAACACCTCCAGGGTGGTGACTTCAGCCCCTTTGCAACCCTTTCAGTGAAGAAATTTTCCCTAAAATCGACCCTGAGCCTGCCCTGGCCCAGCCTGAGGCCGTTCCCTCTCCTCCTGTCCCTGTTCCCTGGAGCAGAGCCCGACCCCCCCGGCTGTCCCCTCCTGGCAGGAGCTGTGCAGAGCCACAAGGTCCCCCCTGAGCCTCCTTTTCTCCAGGCTGAGCCCCTTCCCACCTCCCTCAGCCTCTCCTGGGACTCCAGCCCCTTCCCAACTCCATTCCCTGCCCTGGCTCCAGCTCCTTTCTTGTCATGAGATGCCCCAAATTAACCCCAAACCGTCTGAGCCTTTCCCCAGCACGGCAGAGGGATGCAGTGCCCCAGGAGCCTCTCCAGGATTCCTCCCTGTGTCTCTCCCAGCTGCACGGTGCCCTGCAGTGACTCTGTCCCACAGCTGGGCTCAAACAGGAAACCAAATGTGTCAGAGCCCTGCACGTTCCTGCAGCTCCTCTCTGCCATCCCCTGCTGCCCCAAGCTGTGTGCAGAGGTCAGCTGTGCCCCAGGACTGCCCAGGCTGTGCCCCAGACTGACCACCCCAGAACTGAGCAGTTTCAATTGACTCTGAGGTCAGAAAATTCCTCTCTAATTGGGAAAAGTCCCACAAATCAGACAGTTTCTTCTTGTGGACAGTCAAGCTGCTCCTTTCTTCTACCACCTTTGGGATTTCAAGTAATTTGGTTTTAATCATTGCAGGGTAATTTTGAGCTGAGATTCGGGATTTTGGATCAAGATGCCTGGGAGATGGGCGTTTTGAGGGCAGGTGAATAAAGGGGTGCTTTGTGGGGCATTCCCTGCTGAAATGGGAATTGCAGAGGCATGGCAGGTGCAGGTCCATATAAATCCCAGGGCAATGGATTGGGAAGTGCAGAGTCCTGGCCAGGGAAGTGCCAGATCTCCCTCTTCAGGCTGCTGTTCTTGCCTCTGGGAGGTCACAGTTTATCTGACAAATGTTGTTCACCCCAAACAACAATGTCTTGAGGAAGGACAGAAACATTATTTTTGATGAAAAACATTCACTGATTGAAGCTGCCCTGGGACTTTGGAAGTCTGTTCTGGAAGAAAGTTTCCTGGACAAAGTGCAGAAAAGAGAAAAAAGGGAGATGAATGCATTTTATCACCCAGGAATTATGTAATGAACAGGTGTATTGTCACCTTTGGCTCCTCTGCACCCTGCCCTCCTGTTTCTTTTCCTAGGATTTACACTTTCCCACAGTTTTGCAACTCCAGAAAGCAGCTGGGTTTGCAAACATCTGAAGCTCCTCATGTTTCCCTGCCTTCCTCTACACAGGATTTTCCCAGAACATCCAGCCCCCCGTCCCAGACAGGCAGGGGTGCTCTACAATCCATTTCTCACTGCCTGGCTCTGCAGATCCAGGAGCTGTGCAATTTCCTGGGATGCTGCATGGGCACTGTCTCCTCTCTCACTTTGGGGTTTTGTGAGGTGTTCGTTCTGGCAGCAGCTGGGGACCCCTGGGCTGGGACAGTCCTCAAGGGCTGGGACAGTCCCCAAGGGCTGGGACAGCTCTGTCACCCTGCAGAGGAGCTGCAGCTGGAACCGCACTCGGGCAGGAACTCCCCCAACCTTGAAGGATTTTTACAAGGAAATGTTCCAGCCAGGGGTGGTATCCTGGTTCATGCCTCAAAATGTGTCCTGCTGGTTAATATGAATAAAAATAATAATAAAATTATATTTTTGTTATATATTATTATATTATATCATTGTTATTATTAATAATTTGTTATTCTTTTTTAATTATAATTATTATTATGTTTCTGATAAAAATACAGAAACCTGGAATGTCTTGAGATGACACCCAGCAAGATGGACAAGGAGCAGAATGTTGTGGGGAAGGACCCTCCTGCTGGGGCCTGGGGGTGGCAGAG
>QUSF01000192.1:51922-73001 GCA_003676055.1 Chloebia gouldiae | reverse complement strand
GGTGCCTGTGGCAGGGGCAGGACTCTGGGAATGCTCTGAGCAGGAATTCCAATGAGCACCTGACTTTTAAAGGTGGGAGAATCAGTCTGGGTCTTGAGTTCACTGCACACGGGAGAGTTAAGAAACTTCAGGCAGGATAAGGGAAAAATCAGATGTTTTCCTGTCTGGGAACCAGGCAGGTGGGGAAGGAGACAGCAGGATCCTTCACAGCTCCCAGCATGGGGAATGAAATGGCAAAGCATCCTTTTGGAATCCAGGGCAGGGAGGAGAAGCCCCAGACTGAGCAGACACAGAATCACAGAATCAGGAAAAACACACCTGAAGCCTTTCCCCAGCCTCCTGCAGACAATGATGTGTGTGCTGGAGAAAAAATTAAAACGTAAAACATTAAAACATAAAACATAAAATTAAAACATTAAAAAATTAAAACATATTACCTCTAAATCCCTAAAAGAAATTAACATAGAAAAAAATTAATGGAAGAAAATTTAGATAGATTGGATTGGATAAGATAGATTTGGATTAGATAAGATAAATTTAGATTGGATAATAGGGAGGAATTCTATCCTGTGAGGGTGGGCAGGCCGTGGCAGAGATTCCCAGAGCAGCTGTGGCTGCCCCTGGATCCCTGGCAGTGCCCAAGGCCAGGCTGGACACTGGGGCTGGGAGCTCCTGGGACAGTGGGAGGGGTCCCTGCCATGGCAGGGGTGGCACTGGATGATCTTTAAGGTCCCTTCCAACCCAAACCACTCTGGAATTCTCTGATTGTACGAAAAGACAGAAATATTTGCTACAAGTACTGAGCCTGGGATCCTGTGGAGGAAAAGCTGTTTGTGACAACAAAGGGAAATCAAGTGTCCCAGCATCAGGGACGGAGCTCTGCTCTCCAGGAACACACATCTCCTCCAACGTTTGAGCTTGCAGCCTCTGTGCTCCTCCAATTCATTCTGACAGCCTGGAAACTGTACCCTGGGAAATGCAGAATTTCCATCCAACCCTGCAGGGCTCTGACCTGCCTGGGGCGGAGGAGGAGAGAAGAATCAGCTCAGCTGGGCAGAGCTGTGAGCAGCGGTTTAGGATTTACAAATCTTTGCTGAGTGAGGGTAGCTGGGTGTGAGGAGCCTCAAATGATTTATCTTTATTTCTCTGCAGTTCTGACTTGGACTGACAGATTTTATTGCAGCTTCACCAGAAACAGCTCGAGGAATGGCAAGAACTGGAAGATTTCATTATTGTGCAATTCAAGGGTGAAACTAAAACCATTCTTAGTATCTGAACTTCAGCCATGTGTATATCATGTACAATGGGGAAGTTGTCAATCATAAATTCCTTTCAAACTTTTTTCTGTGCTCAGCGCTTCCCAGTTTTCTCACTCCCCCCCCCCCCCCCCCACCTTGAAGGGACTTGTTGGTCCCTATTTCAGAATTTAAGGGTGGGAAAACAGAAATGTAATTGAAAGTTGAAGTGGTGGCACACTCGAGACATGTTTTGGGAAGTGTCAGCGTTTTTGTCCAGAGAAGAACATTCAGGTTGGTTTTATCACAGTGCCAGGAAAATAGGATGGGTGAGAAATAAACAGAGGAGGAAGAGCTAGACAAGGCAGGGCTGCAGAAAGGGGAAGGGTTTGGGCAGTGTGGGAGTGGAAGCAACTGCTCTGCTCTGGGCTGGGCTGGGCAGCCTCAGATCAAATATTGTGACCAGATTTGGGCACCACAATATAAGAAAGACATGAAATTATTACAGAGCATCCAAAGGAAGACAGCAGAGATGTTGATGGGCCTTGAGGGGAAGCTGCATGAAGAGCAGCTGAAGACACTGGAATGTTCAGCCTGGAGAAGAGGAGACTGAGGGGAGACTCCTCACAGTTACCAGTTCCTCAGGAGAGGGAGAGGAGGGACAGCTCCCATCCCTGCTCTGGGACAGGGACAGCAGCCAGGGAACGGCTGGAGCTGGGCCAGGGCAGGGCAGGCTGGAGCTCAGGGAAAGGTTCTTCCCCCAGAGGTGCTGGCACTGCCCAGGCTGCCCAGGGAATGGGCACGGCCCCGAGGCTGCCAGAGCCCCAGGGATGCCCAGGGTGGGGCTGGTGGGGGTCTGGGCAGGGCCAGGACTGGGCTGGATGGTCCTTGGGATCCCTTGCAGCCCAGGATGTTCTGTGGTACCCTGTGACGGTGAAGGTGCCTGCCCAGGGAATGTCCCTGCCCTGGGGAACAGCCCATCCCTGCAGCACTGCACAGATCCCTCCCCACGGCCGCCCGTGGCCTTTGGGGCCCCTCTGTGGGCCTGGCCAGTCCCAGCAATGTGGTGCTGGCCCAGGCACAGCTCTGGGCTGCGTTTGGCTCCAAGCTGCACTCTGTGGACAGCACCTGGGCCTGAAGGGGCAGTTTGCCCATGCCCCATCTAATTAATTAATGAGCAGAGGCTGGAAATGCACCCCTGGTACCTTGTGGTACCTCACCAAGCAGGTGAGGCTGCAGAGGTTTAATGCAGCTGTCAAATGAGCCCAGGCCTGATGGACTCTGCTTCCAGGCAGGGAGAGCACGAGGGAGACCTCCTGCCTTCTTGCCCCAGCCTCTGGGGACCCAAAAACAGACAGCCCTGGCAGGCCTGGGCCACTCCCTCAGCTGCACTCAATCCTCACCTGGCAGCGCCAGGCTGGCACTGCCTGCAGCCTCTGAGGATCACACAACTGGTACTACCAACCTGAAACTCCCACTAGTGGGCTGGTAGTAAATAAAGGGTTAAACCTGAAGGGTTTGGGTGGGGGAGGTGGTTTTCAGCATTTGTGTGATACCTCAGCTGTCTTTGAACTGCTGAAATGGTCAGGAGATGGATGGCAAGAGAGCCCACAGGGATGTGGAAAGGCTGTGCCTCCCAAATCCTCAGACCTTCCTGGGTCAGGAACAGCAGGGAGAAAGTCTGGAATGGGAATTACCCTGAGATAGGCTGGGGACGAGCTGTTCTTGGGGCCAATTTCCCATACAAACGCCTGCAGGGAGGTGCCAGGTGTGCCCAGGAGGGATCTGTGTGCCTGGAAATGCAGCATGGACTGCCTAGGGACCTGGCCAGGCTGCTCCTGGCAAGAAGTGGCACAGGAGGAAGCACAGCCAGTGCAGGGCTGCTCTTTGACAAAAAGTCATTACATTTCAGTTCCCAAGGGTGGTGTTGGTTCAAAAGCTCTCCAAGCCCAATCTAAGCTGAAGTAACACACCCAGAGCTGTCCCATGGGTGCTGACAGCCCAGGTGTGAGGTGCTGCTGCTCAGGCAAAGTTCTGCATCTGTAAAATTCACATTTTCACTGCATGCAGGCCAGCAGGATGGAGTAACTGAGGAGTTCTGTCAGCATTCCTGGCTGTACTCAGCCTCACCTGAGTGGTGTTTCACACCTTCTCCTGGTGGAATTGAATTTCTGCTCTCAGAAATCCTGCTTTGCATTTTATCCTCACTCAGCTGTCGTGGTATCCTGGAATATCCAAATTCCAGAGTCGTGGAGACATCCTAGTGTGCAGAGGGACAAGGCTGAGCCTGGATTGTGGCTGCAGGACAGGAGATTTTTGAGAATTTGCCCAAACCAATCAGGTCCCACTGTTTTGCCTGTTAGGCCTGTTCCATCTAATTCAGTTATGAATGAATTTCAGGGGAAATGAGACACAGCTGTTCCTGGGTAGAAAGTCCTCCAGTTACTGACCCATCCTCCCATCCTTCCCCCATGATTCAGCAGCTCCCTGAGCTCTATGCAAATGCACATTCCTGAGGGCTTGCCTGTCTGATCCCGGTACTGCTGAGTTATCAATAAACACCTTCCTCTAATCTTTGCTCCACTGTTTATTGTAATGCTTCATGAGAAATATTTTCATTTGTGCTCCATTCAGAAAAGCTGAAACTCTCATCACAGCATGATGAACTCTCGTGGGACTTTTTATACAATTGCAAAATGGCAAACCCCATTTTATGGCTCCTTCCCAGCAGCAGGTGAGTGATTTATTGGCCTCCTTCCTGAAACCCAAAGCTCTACACTATTTTTTGTCATCAGGACTGCAAGAGAGGAGGTCAGAGAGCCCAGTGAGAGCTGGTTTGTGCAATCACAGAAAGTGTGGGGGCTGCAGTATCAATTTCACCCAAAAATCCATCTGAGCATCTTCTGCTCAAATGGGACTGAGAGTGGGAGGTGGGGGGAAGTTCTTGGTCCACAGAGCTGCTGCAGAGGGAGGACTCTGGGGACATGGAGATGCACAGCAAAGCATCCTTGGAAGTGTCCCAGGCCAGGCTGGATGGGGCTTGGAGCACCCTGGGACAGTGGAAGGTGTCCCTGCCATGGCAGGGGTGGGATGAGCTGAGCTTTAAGGTCCCTTCCAACCCAAACCATTCCAGGACTCTCTGCAGGCTGATAAATGGAAATTTACAGGCATTAGCAGCTCCTTCCAGACTATCAGGACCATTCGTTTATTTATCACTAAATAAATACCTCGGTATCAGCAGATCCCGAGTGGCTGGGCTCGGTCTGGTATCACAGTGCCCTACTTTGCCTGGCCCGACCCATGGGTCAGCAGGCTGGGCTGGGCTCTGCTGGGCTGGAGCAGGGCTCGCTCTGTGCTTCCCTGGCTATCAGATCCTGGGATCCTGGGCCTGGGAGGGCCTCACCTGGAGATAACCGGGCTGCAAAGAGCTGAGCAGCGATGGAGAGCAAACAGGGCAGCAGCGCTGGGAGCTGGGCTCTGCTCAGACTTTGCCCTGGTGAGTGTTGGGAGCCCAGCTCCAGCGCCGGGCTCTGTGTGTCACCATCAGCCTGTGCTTGGGGCAGGCAGGGATTGACACTCAGGAGGAATTCCAGGCTTTTCTTCCTGATGGCAGCTGCGTGATCCCCACCTTGAGGAGCCAAAGCTCCATCTCTGTGGGACACGCTGGGCCTGGTGCTCCCGAGGGGACACCTGGCTGGGCCAGGGCTGCTGGAGGTAGAATCCCAGAACCCCAGAACCAGAGAACAGAGCCCCAGAACCAAAGAACAGAATCCCAGAACCCCAGAAATAGAGAACAGAATGCCAGAATCCCAGAACCAGAGAACGGAATCACAGAATGAGCTGGGCTGGAAAAGACCTTTGAAATCATCAAGTCCAACCTGTGACCCAACACTGCCTTGTCACCCAGACCATGGCACTCAGACCAAGCCACATCCAGGCTTTTCTTAAACTCCTCCAGGGATGGGGGCTCCACCACACCCCTGGACAGCCCCTGCCAAGGCCTGAGCACACTTTCTGTGAAGAAATTCCTCCTGATGTCCAACCTAAACCACCCCTGGTGCAGCTTAATGCTGTTCCCTCTCCCCCTGTCCCTGGAGCAGAGCCCGACCCCCCCCGGCTGTCCCCTCCTGGCAGGAGCTGTGCAGAGCCACAAGGTCCCCCCTGAGCCTCCTTTTCTCCAGGCTGAGCCCCTCCCCAGCTCCCTGAGCCTCTCCTGGGGCTCCAGACCCTTCCCAGCTCCCTTCCCTGCCCTGGATGTTCTCCAGCATCCCAAATCAACACCTCCTGCTGCAGCAGTGCACCTGCCAGTGCAGGTTCTCTCCTGAGAGGAGCTGAAGTGTCCAACTGTGTCCCTGTCCTGCAGGTGCCTGCAGCCGGCCTGGGTTTGGAGCCTGGCTGATTTCTCCACGTGAAACACCAGAAAAGGCACAGAACCAAGGGCATCACTTCTGGAGTCACCCCAAGGAGGTCGAGCGTAGGAAAATAATGGACGGCAGGGAGGAGGAAGCTGCCCAGGACTCGGCAGAGAGCGTTTGGTCATTGGAATGTGGGAATGGAACTGATTTGGTTTGCTCTGGAAATGACGTGGGAAGGGTTTGTGCTCAGGCTGTGCCTCCAGGAGTGGTCTGGAAGCCTCTGAGGGGTCGAGGGGCTCATCCCTGGGGATGTCCTGGCACGTGGCCGTGCTGGGACTGAGCCTGGGCCAGTCCAAACCCCTGGGGCCTGGTGTGGGTGAGCCAAGGAACCCAAACCCAACACTGACCTCTGTGTCTGCTTGCACTGGACACCCACAGAGGTCATTTCAGGAGAGACCTGGCGTGATACAATGTCTCAGGACAGGAAATTTTACATTTCAGTGTCCACTTTTACATTTGAGTCTCGAATTTTTCATTTGAGTCTCCAATTCTACATTTCAGCCTTCAATTCTACATTTCAGTCTCCAGTTTTACATTTAAGCCTCCAATTTTACATTTCAGCATCCAGTTTTACATTTCACTGTCCTAATTCTAGATTTAACTGTCCCAATTTTCCATTTCAGTCTCCAGCTTTCCATTTCAGTGTCTCCCATCTTGTTGGCTGCATTCTTGCCATGGTTTGGAGCGAGACATCTACACCAAAACATCAAACACTGAAGTTGAATCTGGTTATTTAGCACCACGAGAGAACAAAAAAATGTGGAACAGATCAAGTTTGATTAATTTGTGTGTGCAGACTGCATCACTCATGGGACACAACAGGAGCTGGGACAGACTCAGAGGTTCCATCCCTGCTGTCACTGGGAATATTTTCAGCATCCCAGGGCTAAAACCTCTCTGTGGTGGAGTTTTAATGAAGCCCAGGAGCAGATCCCAGGTGAGGCTGAGGGCAGCAGCAGCAGCTCTGTCACCGAAGGAGCTCCTCTCTCCCTGTCACACCTCAGGGACCCGACCAACAGATACTCCTCATTCCTTATCTGCACTTGGAATTAATTTGCTGCCTGTGCTTTTGGGAAGTCCAGGTTTATTTTCCTGCTCCTCTGACACGTCTGACATTTTCCCTGCTTTCCTGTTTTCTGCTCGTGCCACTTTAGCCTAATTTGAGTCAAGGTGTAGCCCACGCTGCTGGCACAGGGAACGCTGCTCTGCTTTTCAGCATCTGTCCTACACATTTAATTTACATTTAACCCACCCTGCTCAAAGGTTTAAAGTGGAAAGGTCACAGTCATTACCTGCAGAAAGCCAATTTATGGGTGGTGTGAACATTGAGGTGTTTATGCCTCAGGCTGTCCTGTTCCAGGGGGGGCAGCTCTGAGCTGTGAGGAGGAGGAGGAGGAGGAGGAGGAAGGGGTCATGCCTTATATATATTATTGCCTTATATATAACACTATATTATATTATTAGTTTTACCTATTATTATATATCACTGTTATAATTATTGTCTTATATATATTTCCTTATATATCAATATATTATATTATTATTATTATTACTTATTATATATTACTATTATTATTATTATTGCCTTATACATATTACTATATTCTAAACCCCAAACTCTGAGTTTCCCACCCTGTGATATCACACACTTCTGTTCAAACTCCACCCCCATAATCCCAGTTCTGCCATTCTATTTTGGAAGCCTCTCCACGGCCTCAGGTCAGTGCAGAGCTCTCTTGAGGGTCAGTGCCTGGCAGCACAGAAAGTCTCAAATTCTCTGCATCCAGAACTCCAACACTGGAGGTTTTAGGGTGGAGGTTGAGCCTTCTTTTCTCCTTCTTCTCCTTCTTCTTCTCCTTCTTCTTCTCCTTCTTCTTCTCCTTCTTCTTCACCTCCTCCTCCATGGGTTTGGGTGGTTTTGTGTCATTGGATAAAAAGCCCACATTGCAGGTTGGTTATTGGATTAAAAGTGAAAATAATTTAGGTGTCATTTCTTAATTGGACAGTTTATCCTTAAAAAGCCTTGTAGAAGAGATGGGGCTCCATTTTCAGTGTGTTAGAGTGAAGGGCTGCAGAACTCAGGGTCTGTGGGACTGTGACAGAGATAAGAACTAACAAACATCTGAGTCCCAACAAGAAGTACCCTCTAGCACATTTAATCCCGACCCTGGTAAAAAAGAAGCAAAGGCTCCGCAGGAGGTGCCCTGGAAGACTCAGCTGCCTGTCCCTGCCTCCAAAATCAGGCTCTGGGATTCAACTGGGCTCAGAGGAAACCGTAGGAAATTCCTCAGACACAGAAAAATGAGCTCAGCCCAGAGAAACCACAGCTCATCTCTGCTCCCAGGAGAGAGACGTCTCATTCCAGGATGTCTGGAGTGCTTCATTATCCCACACCAGCCTCTTGTCCTTCCCATGGGAACTGGAGGTGTGGAGTTCCAGCCTATGGATGTCATTGAGCGCTTGGAATCTTCTGGAATTTTGTTCCTGCACCTTGGTCTGGAAGCTCCAGGACACAGTCCTTTGTCTGCATGGCTTAAAACACATTGCACGTGAATGCTGAGAAATAGAGTTGAGGAAGTTGAAATTATTTTTTTCTTTATGAATAGTTGAAAGTGGAATCTGGAAAACATATGGAATCTGACAAAATCTCATTTCTCCAAGTCTATTTTAGCTTAAAAAATCTGTTAGTAATGATGTCCAATATTTCTTTTTTTTTCAATAAAAATACATAATTTTGGGAAAACTCACTTTATTAAACTTTCTTTATTGAGGTAATAGAGTAAAATCTGACTTTTTACACTCAATGCTTTCCTCTAAGTGAAAAAATTTTGCTTTAAACTTGTATTTTGCAGGAATAACTGAAGTGAGCTCATGGACTTTTTGCAGTGGTAGGATAACAATTCCCTGCTGGCCTGGGGACTCCTTGGCTGCATCCATATCTCCCCCTGGCTCTCTCATTCCAGCAGGGTCTCAAAGTGGTGTTGATGTGCTGTTTGCTCCTTCTCTTCTCCTGCCACACCTCCTCAAGGACAGCGCTGTCTCCTTGTTTTTTATGGCATATTTTCCCCATTTTTGAAGGCTGGGGAGCCCTCACTGTCCCCAGGGGACCCCCAGAGACTCACCCTGGGTCTCTGCTCTGTCCTTCCTCTCCTGCTGAGGCTCCTGTGACCCCTGACAATGTTGGGCTCCCATCTAATTCTCCATAAACTCTTGGAAGGGTTTAGCAGAGGCTTGCAAATTTTAGTCCTTAGTTCTGGTGTTAAACTGTTATTATTGGACACAAAATGAGTACACAGAAGTTTAGTAAATTCAAAAGAGAAAAGACTCATTTTTATCTAAAAATATGGTATTTATAGAATTTCAAAGGTGACCATGGATTGGAGGATGGAATTACCACCTCTCCAACTACACTGGTCTAAAGATCAATTAATCATTTCCCTCCACCCACAGAGAAATATGCAAACTATTCTATTTATACATGAAATTGTGTGGGAACTCTGACTCTCAAATATGTAAACATATGAGAACTTTAAAACTTTCAAAAGAACTATAAAAGAAAGCGTAACATTTTTAAAAATCAGGGCAACATTAACTTAGGCCAGAGGTTGTCCAGACTGATCTGAGCTTATGGCACAAAGTCCCAGAATCTCTGAGGTTGGAAAGGGCCTTGAAGAACATCGAGTGCAACCATCCCCCAGCACTGCCAGTGTCCCACTGACCCACGGCCCCAGGTGCCACATCCTTTAAGGGCTTTAAAATCCCTCCAGGAATGGCAATTTCAGCACTGCCCTGGAACCTGACCACCCTTCCCATGAGGAAAATGTCACTGAGATCCACCTTGATCCGTGGATCCAGCCTGAGGCCGTTCCCTCTCCTCCTGTCCCTGTTCCCTGGAGCAGAGCCCGACCCCCCCCAGCTGTCCCCTCCTGTCAGGAGCTGTGCAGAGCCACAAGGTCCCCCTGAGCCTCCTTTTCTCCAGGATGAGCCCCTTCCCAGCCCCTTCCCAGCTCTGTTCCCTGCCCTGGACATGCTCCAGTCCCTCCAGATCCCTCTTGTGATGAGGGGCCCAAAACTGCCCCCAGAAGTGGAGGAGCCTCCCCAGGGCTCACAGTGCTCCTGACACCAAACAGAATTTGCCCCTTTGCTGCTGCTCCTTGGATGAAGGTGAGACCTGAACTCCCCAGGGCTGAACTGCAGACCTGGGGTCGAGTTCCTGCCTGGGGTCAGGAGACAAAAGTCAAGGATGAGGCAGCCCCTCCAATTCCTTCTCCTGAGCCGCAGGCAGGCCTGGAGAGAAGGTGAAGCACCAGCCCCTGTGGGGAAGTGGGGCGTGGAGGCTCCAGTTGGGGGCTGGCTCAGTGGAAGGAGGAGCAGTTGCTGTTTTCCAACAGGAGGGATTTACCCGGCTTGTTCTCCACCCTTCCATACTTTCCCCATTTTTCTCAGGTTGTTGGAGGGCACATCCCAAACACTCCAATGGGCTACTCTAGGAGCAGACACCAGGTGATGCAGCTGCCATCAGCAGAGTGAAAATGAAACAAGGAATTTCTTTCTTGTCATCTCTTCCTGGGGCCCTGTAATTCCAACAGGCCCATGGCCCAGCCTGGGAGGTGTCTGCAGTCACGGCTCAGATCTTGATCTACATTTCCCACCGCTGTGGCCTTTCCAGCCCTGTTTCAAACCATCACCAGGCTTGCAGAGCTGCAGTGGCAGAGCTCTGTCCCCCTGCAGGAGCTCCAGCCCCAGCGTGACCTGCTGGAGCAGCCTCCCCTGACCGCAGGAGTGCCCGTGGCACGGGGCAGCGAGCAGCGACGGCTGGGGATGGCTGTGCCAGCCCCCAGCTCCTCTCTCCTGCCAGACAGGCTGGCTGGGGACAGTGACACGCTGACCAGGGGCACCGCAGCTCCGGTTTGCCCGTGGCACCTGCCCAAAAGAATTAATCAGAGCGACTCGGCAGCTGCCTCGGAGGAGTCACGGCGCTGCTCCCTGCCAGCATGGCGGGGGCTGCAGACAAAGGGGACGCTGTCTGGGGCCTTTGTTGATGCCAAATGTGTTCATTATCTGTCTCTCAGTATCAGAGGAGCGTCTGGAAGGGCTGGTCAGCAGCCATGGGGATGGTGCTTTCTGGCAGTCTCCGTGTCCTGACAAGGGCAGAGGGAGCCCTGGGGAGCTCAGTGAGGAGAGGAGACACTTGGAGAGCAAAGCCGTGCTGGGACTGCTGTATTCCCATCCCACAGCCACCGAGCCATCCTTCCCTCTGCTGCCTGGCAGCAGGGATCTCCACAAATGGGATGTGCCCTGTTCCAGCCTCTCCACTCAGCTCCCCACCCAGAGCCGCTGCAATAAAAAGCACCTTGAGAGCAAGAAAACCACCTAGGGAATGAAAAAAGTACCTTAGGGGCAATAAGAGCACCTTGGGAGCAAGAAAAGTACCTTGGGAGAAAGAAAAGCACCTTGGGAGCAAAAAAAAGCACTTTGGGAACAAAATAAGCACCTTGGGAGCACTGTCTGGATACTTTCTGGCCTTACCCAACACTTCTGGTGGGGAAAGAGTGCAGGAGCTGAACTGATAAGAAGTTGCTGTTCCTGGAAAGTGGACTTGGTGCTGATATTCTGTTCTTTATGGAGGAAACTGAAAACAGAGCTCACAGGGAGGAAAATGTGCAGGAGGTTTTCTGACACCCCTGAACTGGTCATTGCTTTTCTCTGGTAACTGCACTCTGATTTTTGCCTGTGCTGCACATCCTGGTTCCCATCTCCTGGATCCAGCCATCCTAATTAGCTCCTAATTATCACCCAGTATTCACTGCCTGGATCTTGTTTCGTGGACATCTGGGGATCTGTGCCATCCATCCTGCCCTTCCTTTACAGGAGCCCAGTGCAGCCAGCAGTGTCTGCAGGTGACCTGTGTGTTCAGCAAGGGCTCTCCAACATCAAATAACCACCCTGGCAGCTGGGGGTCTGCAGCCAACAAACAGCAGGACCCAGGAGAGCTCTGGGCATGGTGACAGGACACCAGCTCTGGTGCCAGCCCTCAGCTGGGTGAAGAGCCCAAGGCCTGCAAATTTCAAGCTGGACCACCTGAGACACTGAGAGAGGCCAGCAGTAACTCACTTTGTCTGTACTTCTGCATCCATCTTCTTTTCCCGGGTGTCAGTTATTTACTAACAATTTTTTCTTGGTCACCACTGGGCTGGCATCCTCCTTTGAACCATCAGCCAAAGGGAGCTGATAGATCCAACCACTGAAAATGGTGATGTCCCAGGGACTGCACTGCCGGTTTCATAAACACTCCAGGAGTTTCTCTCCTGAGATCCTGAAACTGGAGCTCTCATCCTGGACCAGGAGGTGTCACAGCCTCAGTCACTGTGCCCAGACCTCGCCTCAAGCAAGAACCTGAGATAGGCCCTGGGGGTGTCCTCAAAGCAGCACATTCCTCTCTGAATATCAGTCTGCTCTGCTGCCTGATGGAGGAAGTGAATTCCACAGCTGCTGTGCCTGTGGAAAAGGCTCTTCTCCAGCCACCCACGTCTGCAGCCAAGTTCTCCAGCCACGAGGTGCCTGGGATGCATCATTTCTGGGAAATGCTCCTCAGCTGCCTGTGGGAAACTTGTTTGTTGTGAAAAATCTCAGGTTAGGCAACCAAAAATGGACCTTCCAGTCGTGCATGGAAATCTTGGCCAAACCCTGGGTGTTGCTACCCAAGAGGTTCTCAGCTGATGTGCGAGCTCAGAAATAGCTCAGCTCCCATCCTATCATCAGGACTTTGATGATTCTTATGGATCCCTTCCAGCTCAGGATGTTCTGTGATTCTGCCACGGGGGAAGTTTAGTGCTCCTTCCTTTGACACAAAGTGCTTCCAGAGAAAATCATCCCCCAGCCTTGTCCCAAATACAAATCCCCAGGTGCCCTTGGAGTGCTGGCAAACTCAGTGCAGCTGCCACGCTTGGTGCTCACTGCTGGTGGAGATTTTTTCATGAGAACAGCATTCCATGGGACTGTAAGAAGAGTCACTTGACTGATGTTAATAAACTGACAGATTGGAAATGGGAGCAAACGAGAGGCTGAGCCTGAAAACACTCACCAGGCTGCAGGAGCTTTGCACGTTGTGTCAATCCACTCCATTAACTGCAAGGAAGAATCCAATTTATTCCAAGCCCCAGCATGATGAATAACTCATTTCCCAGGATGGGAGCGAGGAGGACTCCTCAGAACACACTGGACAATTCAAAGAGAGCCTTTTGGCATTGAATAATAAGTGTAGAGAGAAAAGAAGAAAGGGGGGAAAAAAAGGTTCCATTTTGAGAGTGATTTTCTGCTCTCTGTTGAGGAATTTCATTTTATCTTTATAGTGTAAGTCAGGATCTGGGTTGGGTTTTTTTTTTTCTCTTCCCCATCAAGAAAGGTGTCTGTGCTGACAGGAACTGGCTTGGATCACTCTGAGCAGTGTGGGGGGCTGTGTTCCCTGTCAGAGGCACTTTACCAATATTCTGTGAGCAGTGCCTGCCGACAGGTACAGGGGGATCCACGGCAGAGAATTTCTGTGCTGAATCCTCAGAGGCTGAGCCATTTGCTTGATAAAATGTCACACTTTTAACCCTTATTCCTTGTTCCCATCAAAGAGGCAGAAGGGAAAAGGTTCCTGCTGACTTTAAGCACCGCTGGGTGTCTGTCAGAGCTCTGTGGCTGCTCAGGAGAGGTTTGATCCAGTGTGAGATGGGATCCTGCCTTTAGTGGGATCTTGATTTTACATGGGATCCTTTCTTTCCAGAGGGATCCTTTCTTTCTAGAGGGATTCTGCCTTTCCAGGGAGATCCTGCCTTCAGTGGGATCCTGCCTTTCCAATGGGATCCTGCCTTTCCAGAGGGATTCTGCCTTTTAGTGGGATCCTGCCTTTACATGGGATCCTGATTTTGGTGGGATCCTGCACTTCACTGGGATCCTGCCTTCAGTGGGATCCTGCCTATCCCATGACAAACAGTGACCTCCTCAAACACAGCCCTGTGTCCAACACCAGGTGCTGGTCCAGAGGGTGAATAAGCACCTCCCTATGCCCCTGAGCAGCACGTGGCATTTGTCACCCATCCTGTCCCCACGAGGGGCTGGCAGTCTCTGTCTGCTCTCTACATCTTCCCTGCGAGTGTGGGCAGGCCCTGGCAAAGAGTGCCAGAGCAGCTGTAGCTGCCCCTGGATCCCTGGCAGTGCCCAAGGCCTGGTTTGGGACACCCTGGGACAGTGGGAGGTGTCCCTGCCATGGCAGGGGTGGCACTAGCTGAGTTTTGAATTCCCTTCCCACCCAAACCATTCTGGGATTCACTGGTTCCACGATTCTATGATCACAGCTTGCAGACAAAGAGAAAAGGGCCACCCTAAATGTCCAAATCTACTTAAAACTGGGGAATTTTGTCTTGGCTGCAGACTGACCCTATGCCTGAGGGTCGGGGCAGTCATTGGGGTCAGGGTCAGGGTTAGTTTATCCAAAGTCAGCAGTGAACAAAGTCCAATAGCTCCTGAGGCCAAAGCTTGGGAGCAGAGACAACCTGCTGGAGAATCTTACGGGAGAAACACATTGAGAAGTACAATTAACCCTGACCCTTTTGAGAAAAACCCAAAATCCCAGAATCATGGAATGGTTTGGGTTGAAAGGGACCTTAAAGCTCATCTCATTCCAGCCCAAACCATGGGCAGGGATACCTTCCACTGTCCCAGGTGCTCCCAGTCCTATCCAGCCTGGCCTTGGGCACTCCAAGGCATCCAAAGGCAGCCACAGCTGCTCTGGGCACCCTGTGCCAGGGCCTCACTGTCCCCAGGGGGAGGCTTTCGTCATTTCAGAAGTGGACATTGGGATTCTGAATGGGGCTAAAGCAGGTCCTGCCTTCCCCAGCCCCTTCCCCGCTGCCTTGCACAGCCCAGGGCAGTCCCACAGGGGCTGAGCTGCCTGTCCAGCCTGGCTGTCTCCTGGGGAGTCCCTTTTCCAGCAGGCTCCGTGCCCAGGAAAACTCAGTGCCACCCCAGCAGAGCCAGCTGCACGTGCACAGCACTTCAGAGGTGATGTGAGCAGCTTTTGTGTCACAGGAATTTTCCCAGCCAGGTTTTTAACGTGATTATTTCTGCTCCTGGGACTGGGATTGCAAGAGCAAGCAGAAATGCAGAGGGGAGCAGGGTGTGCATGAACCAGGGCAGAGCTCCCATCTCAGCCCAGCTGCACTTTCAGCCTTTTCACACCCAGGAAAAAGAGAATATTGAGGAATAGCCGGGCCAAACCTGCACAGGGAGCACATTCCCTGATCACAGCCTTCCTGCCCTCCTGCACCCCTGAGAGCTGGAGCTGGGAGTGAACACCAGCCCTGGCAGCCACCGAGGGCACAGACAAGTTCCCTCACGCACACTCCTGGGTGTTTGCACCAGATCCACCCTTAAAAGGACATTTTCTCCCAAATGGCTGGGGCACACCAAGCTGTAGCTCTGCTCTCCGTGGTTGTACAGCAGCAGGAAGAGCTGTTTTGATGTGCAAAACTCATCCCCCTGTCCCCTTTATTGCCCTTCACATGCACCAGTGTTCAATTTATTGATGGATTACATAATGCCACCGCAGCTTCAGGCATGCTTTGTCCCCATCCTATTTTTAACAGCCAGCCTCTCTTTGTCCATTATTTCCTGAGCCAAAGGCCCAGGCCTCTCTGCTGCCAGAGCTGGGTGGGTTTTGCAATCTCCACTTGGAATTTGAAGCCTTTAACCCGAGTGCTGATGGTTTCCTGATGAACACAGATGAGCTGTGGGCAGTGCATCCCTCTGGTCTCACATTGCTGACCTGGGCACGCTTTTCCCCCACACCAGATCTCAACATTTCCATGCAGCACATCAGCTGCTGACAGGTCCCAGCAGGATTCAATAGAGGCAGGAATATTTTTAAGCAATCCTTCAGGATGAGACAGGGTTTCCTGCACAAATGTAGGACGCTACAGGCACAGGGCAGATTTGACTCCAAAGGGATGACTGGTGCTGGAGGTCTGATGGAACTGGTTGTGAAAATCATTAGTTTTCAGAATAATGTACGATAATGTGCTAATACAAAAGAGATCATTGGCAAGGATCTGTAGCACAGCCCTGGATGTCATCTTTGGGATAAGGATTGATCACCAGCTGGCCATTGATGAGGGGGCAGTGACAGTTACACTGAGGACTCTGGTTTGGGTTTTTCACTTTTCTTTTTGAGTGCTGCATGTCAGATTGTGGGCTGACCCTTCCCAGAGCTGTGGAGGTACCCTGAGAAACAAGTCAGTGACATAAAAAATGCTCCCTGTAAAATCACAGAAACACAGGGTGGTTTGGGCTGGAAGGGACCTTAAATCCCATCCAGAGCCACCCCTGCCATGGCAGGGACCCCTCCCACTGTGCCAGGAGCTCCCAGCCCCAGTGTCCAGCCTGGCCTTGGGCACTGCCAGGGATCCAGGGGCAGCCACAGCTGCTCTGGGAATTCCAGCCCAGCCCCTCCCCACCCTGCCAGGGAACAATTCCCAATTCCCAATCTCCCATCCAGCCCTGCCCTCTGGCAGTGGGAGCCATTCCCTGGCTCCTGTCCCTCCATCCCTTGTCCCCAGTCCCTCTGCAGCTCTCCTGGAGCCCCTTCAGGCCCTGCAGGGGCTCTGAGCTCTGCCTGGAGCTTCTCCTCTCCAGGGGAGCACCCCCAGCTCTCCCAGCCTGGCTCCAGAGGGGCTCCAGCCCTGCAGCAGCTCCGTGGATCCCTCTGGGCTCTCTCCAGCAGTTCCAGGTGCTGCTGCTGTTGGAATTCCCAGAGCTGGAGCAGCTCTTCAGGTGAGAAATCACCTGAGAGGAGGAGAGGGGCAGAATCCCCCCTCACCTGCGGGTCACAACTCCATTGATGCAGCCCAGGATGATCAATGGGGGAATGGATTGGAAAAGATCAATGGATACTGGAATCTGGGAATGAAATCTGGAACTTCTCTGCAAGAGAAGTGCACTGAAACCACTGAACCTCTAAACTTCTCAACCAAGGAAGATGTTTTTTGCAGAAACACTCATTTAATCATTGGAGAACTCTGCCATCAGAGGTAAATGATATATTAAAGAGGAATGAAGGAGAAATAACGATGAATTTCTATGGCATGAGGTACATATTTTTTTTTAAAATTATGTCAAAGGAAAGTAAAACCAATAGAAGAAAAAGCAATGTTTGAGTCAAAAGCCACAAATGTGTTCAGGTTTTGAAGGCATCTCCAGAACCAAAGAAAGGAAAATTTACATCAATGACACATTTTGTAGGGAAAAAACCAATTTGAATCACACCTTTTTTCCCTCCTGATAATACATGGGAGCTTTCAGGTGCAATTTTCAGTCCAACAAGCCAAGAGATGCTCTGGGAAAGTTCTTTTCCAGGGAACAGCAAGTGCAAGTAAAGGTGATCTGGTTACTGAGACACTCCAAGAGAAATGAATGTGTGTGGGGTGGGGGACAGGGAGGACTGGGAAAAGCAAATTCCTGAGGGCAGCAGGGCAGGGTCTTTGCTGGGGACACCTCCCAGTGATGCCCAGGTTGTGACCTCACAGAGCATCAGCAAACCCTGAAGGGAGGCCAGGGAAGGTGGAGCCCGTGGGGCTGAATCCACCTCACCTCCTCTCCTTGCACTTCATTAATCCATTAATTGATTATTCCATTGAATTTCCGTGGGATTTTTCACAGGATCACGGAATGGTTTGGGTTGGAGGGACCTTAGAGCCCACCCCACCCCTGCCATGGCAGGGACACCTCCCACTGTCCCAGGCTGCTGCAAGCCCTGTCCAGCCTGGCCTTGGGAAGTTCTGCTCTTTATCTAATAATTGTTGTGAGGGTGTGGGGGCTTCTGTGTGATTCATATGGGGAGGAAAACTCAGTCTAATGATAGGAGCTTTCTTTGGGGAGGTGGGTGGGGAAATAGATTAATTTCCAGTAAAGAGCAGTGTTTATTTCTGCCATTACAGGAGTATTTGCAGGGAGAACTTGTAGGAGAGGGGTCCTTCAGAGCTCTTGCATGGTGTTCACACTCCCATTGTCACCCTGCACTGATCTGAACCAAAGAAAGGGAAACTGAGTGGAAACAAACAAAACAAAACTAAACCCCAGAAAACCAAACCAAAGCGGAATTCCTCCATGTTTAGGAATGGCACTGTCAGAAACAGGCCTCCAGCTCAGGATTTTTGAAACACCAGCTACAATTCTTAATCAAGTGCATAATTTTATCCCTTGTCTCCCAACTATCCCTTAAAATCAGGGGGAAACTGCTCCTGAGTGAGTCCCTGTGGGCCCACTCAGCCAAGGGACCCCTGGCTCACATTGCCCAGTGGCAAACTGGGAGAACTGGGAGAGAATTTGGGCAAACCCTCCCTGTGTCCAGCATCACTGTCCAGGCAAAGGATGTTCAGGTCAGAGCAGCAGTGCACAAAACAGGATGATTTGTTATCAGGATGATAACAATGAGGGTGATTTATTACCAGGACCATTCCCTTTCCCTGCAAGCTGTCGTTATTTCCCAGCCATATTTACAGCTGAAGAATGTGTTTTTTCATGCTGTGGTTTTTGTGGCAACCTTGGGTACATCGAAAATATAAACAGGCCTGGGGTAGGAGGAGGTGGGGATGAGTGCAGGGGTGGATTTAGGAGAGGCAGGCAGAGCATCACAGAATTATTGAGGTTGGAAAAGACCTCAAAGATCAACAAGTCCCACCTTAAACAAACAGCCCAGTGTCACTAAAGCAAGTGCCACATCTGTTCACTTTTTGAATGTTTCAAGGGCTGGTGACCCACCACTGCCTGTTGCAATTCTTAACCACCCTTTGAGTGAATAAATTTTCACAAATTTCTCACCTGACCCTCCCGTGGTGTGCCCAAAGGAGGCCAACATACTGCGTAAACAAGAGAACATTCTCATTCTTGCTTCTCTGAGCATAGTTTTCTTGCAATTATTAAAAACTACTATTAAAATTAATTAATAATAATTTAAATTATTAAAACCCCCTCCTGTTAAAGTTTCCTTGATCCTATCTGCAGACCAGACTCTCATGCTGGAGGATTCCTCTCTCTCCTGGGCAAGCACAGATGTGGCAGAGCCTGGTTCCAGCCTCCCGCCCTGCAGCTGGAGCAGTTTGGACCGTGGCAGTCCCACCAGGCCAGGAGGCACTTGGGGGAGGTTGGACCTCTGCCAGGCTGGAGTGACTCCTTCAGGCACCACTTGCTGAGCTGCCAAGGAAAATTTTGGTGAGATAGAGGCAGTTGATTCAGGAGGGAGCCTCACCTGCGAGCAGAGCTCCTCGGGAGCAGGGTTTGGGATCTCTTAGACAGGAAAACTCCCGCAGAGAGCAGGCAGAGGCAACCCCTGCACAGGGGCAGCTCTGAGCACACACGTGTTACCCCAGTAGCACCCAGTGGCTCCTCTCAGCACCCTGAGAGAGGTGCTGGCTGTGCCAGGAGGCTGCTGGAATGGGCGTTAGTGCCCAGGAATGCTGGCTGGGGTAGCCAGGAGGGAAGGTGCAGCAGCATGAGTTCACAGGGAAGGTATGATGAAGTCACCCGGCTTTATAAGAGATGAGCAGGGCCCTGAGCTCTGAGTCATGGCTGCAAATGCACCTGAGAGGAGGGAGAGACCCAGGCACAGCCATGGGCCTCCAATTTCTGCACAGAATTGCCCCAGAGAAAGGGACACTGAAACTTGAGAGGCAACTGAGCTGGAGAGACACGAGGATGGGGAAGGGTCTGGAGCAGCTGAGGGCTCTTGGTGTGTGCAGGTGGAGCAGGGCACACTGAGGGCAGAGCTCAGGGACCTGCAGCTCCTCCCGAGGGGCAGCTCCCATCCCTGCTCTGGGACAGGGACAGCAGCCAGGGAATGGCTGGAGCTGGGCCAGGGCAGGGCAGGCTGGAGCTCAGGGAAAGGTTCTTCCCCCAGAGGTGCTGGCACTGCCCAGGCTGCCCAGGGAATGGGCACGGCCCCGAGGCTGCCAGAGCCCCAGGGATGCCCAGGGTGGGGCTGGTGGGGGTCTGGGCAGGGACAGGGGCTGGGCTGGATCATCCTGAGGGTCCTTCCAGCTCAGGATGTTCTGTGGCTCCAAGATCCTAAGCTCAGATCCCAAGGGAAAGCCCAGCTACAAGAGATCAAAAGCTCTGAGGAAACCTCAGCACCAATGTTCACAGGAACTCCAGATTCACTGCTGGCTCCCTGCTTTAGCAACCATAGGGAAAATCAAAAGTGTTTCAGAGTCCCTCAGTTACAGCTGCCAAGGGTGGCTCCACAACAACCCCATGCCCCAGACTGTCCTTGTTCCCTGTCCTGGAGGTAAATCCCAGTGCCCCATGAGCACAGTGACACTGCTGGCTGTGTGGCTGTGGCTGTAACCATCCCCCAGGCAGCTGTGGACACTTTCCATCCTTTCCTGCAAAAATCTCAGCTTTCTCCAGCCCTCAGCTTGACACAAAGGACAGGCAACGCGTTGCATGCCCAGCTGTGTTTGGGGTTTGCTGCCAATCTGGAGTTTGGGTGCTGGCAAATTCGATGTGCTCCTCAGCCTGTGGTAACACATGACAGTGGAGGATCCTGTAGGCAACACTGGGAAAACGATTACTTAACATGAAACCAAGATTAGGAGGTGTTTCCACAAAATAGTGCTGCTTAGCCAAGAGAGATGGGATCACCTGGGACAGTCCATGGTCCTTTGAGTGTTAAAGCAAGGGATTTCTGGCAGTGGTTGATCAGCCTCACTGTTCACTCCCTTCCAATGTTTCCTAACTTGGATTTTAACCTCCAGCCACTGGAAATTTTAATTACACACTCATCTGCTCTAATGAAACATCAACCATCCCAATCAGCCTTAAAGACCCCAAGATTCGGGGGTTGCTGGCAGCTGAACCTCCTCTGATGGGAGATGGCACTGGAAAGTGCTTCCGAGTTACGTGAAAAATAAATCTTTCAAAGATGTACCCCAGCAGTGTTGATTCAAAACAACTGATGCTAGTTGCAGCTCCAGAGACCCAGGACATAAGATCTCAATAGCCTTGGGATCCCTCCAGCACTGCTGGCTGACTGGTTCCGCAGAATCATTGAAAAAATTGTGTTCGGTGATGTGGGAGAACCTTGGCATGAGAACCCAACCCCTGGCCATGCTCAGCCTTGGCAGAGGCAGTTCCCAACAGGGCTCTGGGGCAGAGCAAAGATCCTGTGGGAAAAACTCTCCAAAGACCTGGGGGCCAAAGGAAATTGAGGAGCAGAGTGGGTGAAAGAGGTGAGGAAAGATCTTTAGAGAAGCAACAGGAAAAATAAAAAAAGAGGGGAGCAGCCCACTGAAAACAGGCTCAGTAGCACTGCAAAATCTTGGGGTTGTTGATATTATTTTTCCTGAGTGATCTTGGAGCCATGGGACAAATCCAAGCCTCCCTGCTGGGGGG
>QUSF01000192.1:0-36922 GCA_003676055.1 Chloebia gouldiae | reverse complement strand
AGAAGGAGAAGGAGAAGGAGAAGGAGAAGGAGAAGGAGAAGGAGAAGAAGGAGGCTCAGCCTCTGCCCCAAAACCTCCATCTTGCCCCATATATATTACTACATTCTAAACCCCAAACTCTGAGTTTCCCACCCTGTGATATCACACACTTCTGCTCAAACTCCACCCCCACAATCCCAGTTCTGCCATTCCATCTTGGAAGCCTCTCCACGGGCTCAGGTCAGTGCAGAGCTCTCTTGGGGGTCAGTGCCTGGCAGCACAGAAAGTCTCAAATTCTCAGTGAGCAGGGTTCCAACAACTTTTGGCCACCCCCACCTGAGGGCTCAGCCCAGCCCTGCCCCAGGTGGCCATGAGTGACCTCTCAGGTCACTTTTGGGCATCCTGGCAGTGCTGGGGTCCCAGCCTGGGCTTAGCTAGGACGGGATCAGCCCATCCCAACCCCTAAACAGATCTGGTATCTCCTGCTCCATCCTCTTTTCTTGTCAATTAAGTAAATTTGCTTTTAAAAACCCACACTGCCTTTAAAAACTAAAAAATATTCTGAGGAGGCAGAAAAACAGTTTTTCTGGCCTCAGCTGTCTCATGTTATTTTGAATCTAATGAGGTTTACAGATGGATCTTCCTGTGACAGATGAAACTAAAGTAACTGAGAAAGCAGGGCCAAAACACACAAGGAGCAAATTTTGTCAGGCAATTCCAAAATCATGTCTGTGTTTTCTTTGGGTACCTGTTATCTTCACTTAGGACATGAAAGGTGATTTATAAGAGACACTTTGACAGTGTCCCCCAATAAAATTTGAAGACAGGAGAGAGTTTTTTAAGCTCTTTAGGACTCAAGTTTGCTGTTTCTCCATTTTTAAGTGCAGCAGGGAGCTGCCCCCACTCCCACTGAGATATGCTGGGTTGTTTTGCTCCCCCCAGGGTTTGTTGGCTGCTGTCAGCACTCAGATACAGCCCTGAGAACTTCCCACCTGCCTCTGCTCTCTGAAAGTGAAGGATGCATCTACTGCAACTGCAGGGGAGCAGAAACATCAACCCCAGAACTGTTAAGGTTGGAAACGACCTTAAAGGCCACCAAGTCCAACCACCAGCACAGCACCACCACCGTGGCCACCGTGTCCTCAAGTGCCACATCCACAGGTTTTTTGAGCACTCCCAGGGATGCTGGCTCCACACTGCCCTGGAAAGCCAATCTCAATGTCTTACAGCCCTTTCCATCAAGAAATTGTTCATAATATTCAGACTGAGCCTCCCATGGCACAACTTGAGGCCGTTTCCTCAATCTGTGACTAAACGATTTTTCACCCAGCCCAGAGCTCCGAATGCCACATCCAGGAATTCCTTGGACACCTCCAAGGGTGGACACTCCAAACCCCCCTGGGCAGCCCCTGCCAAGCCCTGACCACCCTTTCCATGGGGATATTTTCCCCCAATATGCAAGAATGGGATTTTAAGGACTTCCAGGGCTCCTTTTCTGTTGTTGGGGTGAGGGGTTTGGAGCTGTGGGGGAACAGGAAATGTTCCCTGCCAGACGGGGCTGGGTAGGGACACCTCTGCTGCTGGGGTTGGATTGGATGGATATTCCCTTCTGGGAAAAGCCTTGGGGATTCTGGTGCTCAGCACCCCAGAAATGAGGTGGGAAAAGAGCTCCAAGGACATCGAGTCCCAGCTGATCCCCACCTTGTCCCCAGCCCGGAGCTCTGAGTGCCACATCCAGGAATTCCTTGGGCACCTCCAGGGATGGGCACTCCAAACCCCCCTGGGCAGTTCCAAGGCCTGAGCCCCCTTTCCATGAGGAAATTCCTGCTGCTGCCCACCCTGAGCCTGCCCTGGCCCAGCCTGAGGCTGTTCCCTCTCCTCCTGTCCCTGTTCCCTGGAGCAGAGCCCGACCCCCCGGCTGTCCCCTCCTGTCAGGAGCTGTGCAGAGCCACAAGGTCCTTCCCAAGCCTCATTTTCTCCAGGCTGATCCTTGCAGAGCTCAGCTCGAGACTGGAGCTGCTGGCAGAACAGGAGTTGGAGGAACAATCTGTTCCATCTGCATCTGTCAGAGCAGAGCACTTTGATCATCACTTGTGCTTATTGGGAATGGCCTGGCTGTTCCTTCTGAGCTCTGCAGCCAAATCATTCACCCTGCTGCAATATTGACTGGCACTCACTCCTCTGTCCTGATTTCTAGGAAATCATTTGTTGTTCATAACGACTTGATGATTATTGGGAGTGAGATGATGTTCTCCGGAGAAAGGTGCCAGATTTCAACACTGCCAGAAATGTTCTCCTTCCTGCTGGGATTTGGATGTCAAACTGTCAGAAATCCTATTCCACTCCAAGGTATGAGAGGCAGATCTTCTTACCCACATGTTCAGAGAAACCCTTGTCCCAGTAACTGGATCAGAGCTCTGCTCCGGAGCAGTCAAACACCCAGATGAAAGTTGGAATAATTTTAGCAGCAGAGATTTGGCTTTGACGTTGATAAAAGCTAAAGGTTGCTGTTAAGCAGAGTTATCTGACTCAGAAAGCAGCAAGGAACCCACACTGTGGATGTGGAACAAATCTCCCTTGTTCCTCTCTGCCTTAATCCCCTTTTAATGGGAATTAAACCAAAAAAAGCAATTTTTTTTTGGTGGGGGAAAGGGGTGATATCTTTCCTGTGATAAATAGGCAGAAAAAACTTGTCAGCTCTTGGACACCCAGGCTTCTTTCACGTCTGCTTCCGTGTCTGAAAGTTTGTCTGAATTTTCTCCTGCTGCTTTTGGTCTAATTGAAGATTTTATCTGTCCTGACAAACCTTGCCTATCTTGTACTCCTTTGCCTTCTTATCTGTAAAACAACTTACATTTAACAAGAACAAGAAACGCGGGCATCCATACCTGGCATTCCTAAGAATAATAATGGCGCTTTCTAGACAAATACATTTTTGGATAAAGGGTTTGCTTGGCCAAAGTCTGGTTCTCTAGACAAGACCAGCAAACCTTCTGTGGTGGCTTTGTGAAAACATCATTAATCAGCAGAGATTAGCAGTCAGCAAATTCCTCATTCAGATAGAAACTCTGGGCTGTGAATGTGCCCATTCAGGGCTGGGGGCTCAGCTGTGCCTCAGCACCTTGTCTTGCAGCTCAGCAGCTGCTCAGAACCAGGATTTAAACCCCAATTAAACCTGTGTAAAATCCCCCTCATTTAACTCCATAATGTGTAATAGGCTCAGGTGGGATTGCTTTGTTCGTCTGGGCTCTTTTCTCAAATATCTTCCCCTTTAAAATCCATTTAAATCAATTTCCAATAAAGGCCCTCTGGCTGAGGAGGTGCTGGGGGACAGCGCAGGGCTCTGCTCTCCCCCCGGACCAGGTGAGGTCTCAGGGGTGACAGGAATTCCCAGGCAGGTTGGGTTTGGGACCCAGGTTCATCCCCAGCAGAGTGGAGGGGACCTGGCTTTGGGTCAGCCTGGTTTGGGTGGCACAAATGAGCTCTTCCAGCCTGGGAACTGCCCCGGGAGCTGGCCAGGGGCCCTCAGAGCTGCACTCTCATTTCTCCATGGAAAGGGCTGTCCAGCAGTGGAACAGGCTGTCCAGGGCAGAGCCGAGTCCCCAGCCCTGGAGGGGTCTAAATACCAGGTGGATGTGGCACCTGGGGACGTGGGTCAGTGGTGGCACTGGGGACGTGGGTCAGTGGTGGCACTTGGGTCAGTGCTGACCTTGGCAGTGCTGGGGGAATGGTCAGACCAGATGATCCTAAAGGTCATTTCTAGGATTCTGGGATTGTTGTCTCCATAAGGGGAACCCAAAATCTTGACTCATTCAGCAGAACAAAGACCCAAATCTTGTGTAAATACACCAGGGGGTAGAAGATCAGGAAGGTTTGCAAAGTGATTAAACTTGAGGATTGCAGTGATGCAAGATGAGCACAAACACCTTGGAAATTCCAAGGAGGTTCCCTTCCCTCAGGTGGTGAAGAGGTGGGGCAGGAGGTGAAGGACCCACCTGAGCCAGAGCTCGACTGGTTCCTGGAAAGGATCCAGAGGAGCTGAGCAGGTCCTGGAGCCTGGAGACCCCACGGGAGAGGGGACAGTGTCCACATGGAGTGGTGATCTGCACTCCAGGTTGAAGCTGTGGTGGTGTCTCTCTGCAAATCATGGTGGTGAGAAATGGGGCGCTGAAAGGGGGGCCAGGACTGGCACGGGTTGCCAGGGCACTGCTGGGGTCACCAGCCCTGGAAGTGTTCAAACAACACATGGAGGTGGCACTCCGTGGTCTGGTTCAGCTGGGATTCAGTCAAACATTGGGTCTTGGAGTTCTTTTCCAATCTTAATGTCCCTGCAATTTTTTGAAAGCCAGATTAATTGGATTTGGTTATCCCTGCTTTCCCTTCTGGTCTTTTTAACTCCCCACCATGCAGATTTAGAATGTGGAAACAGCAGAGCTCAGCTCTCCACACCCCCACAGGTGAGAACTGAAATGCAGAAGAACAGAAGTTCCTTGCAAGAGATTTCTCTCTTTTTCTGCCCACTGGAACACGGATTTAATTCAGCAAAATCACCACAGGTGAGAACAGAAATGGACAAGTTCCTAACAAGTTCTTTATCCCTTTTCCAGCCCACTGAAACAGGGATTTAACCCAGAACACCCTGACAGGTAGCAGAGCACCTGCACTGGAGGTGGAGGAACCTCCCCAGCACCTCTCAGAGCCGTGAGGTGGCTCAGAGATTTCCTTCTCACACCCCCAATCCAGGCAGGAGCGGGAATGTCTCAGGGCCCCAGACTGATGGCAGGAAGGAGGGGGTTTTAGGGATATTAAATGCTAAATCGATTACACAGGTTTAGCTGCTTTCCTAGGGCTAAACACGGAAAGAGAAAAAACAAAGTGGTCTTAACTGAGCAAACATAACAAGAAAGTGATGAAATATGAGGAAGATAAGACAGAATAAATAAAGAGAGTGAACAGGAGCTTGCTGTGCACGAGCAGCTCTGCACCAGGGAGGAACCTATTACTCATCCTGTCACAGGTACAGCAGGGTCTGGGGAACACTGAGGGGTTTGTTCTGCCACTCGTGAAGAATGAAAAAAGAAATTGCACAATCCTGAATAAAAATTTCTGAAAAAAAGTGAATGGGGTTCTCTTTGCTTAAAAAGAACGTTGGGTTGGCTGTTGAAATTAGTTCTCTAACTTCACAGAGTGATAAAATAATAAAAAAAAAGACCCTTTCACTTAGCTCCTGGCAATTTGTGGTTGAAAGTGTCTGAAACACAGGCACATTCCTGCAGGAACAGAACTCTAAATTGAATATTCCTGCTTATGTGGCTGAGAGAAACCAGCCAGGGCTCTCCACCTGACCAAGCATCTATTTCAGCCTTTTTAACTGTCCTTGGACATTTTGCTGGTTCCTATCCAAGATGAAACTTCAATAAGGCAGACAAAAGCACAGGGCAAAAAGGAGGAGCTTTTTCAGATCTTCATCAGATCTTCATCCACGATGGCACAACACAAATTTACCAGAGCTCTGCTCTCTCCGTGCCATGGGGGAGAATTTCAGCATGACAGGAGTTCTGGAAAGGTCACTGTGGGGATTTACCCTTACAAAAGCTCAAAGTGGAGAAGGAAACCAGGTGAAATTCATGTTGAGGAAAACCAGTTCTGCCTCTCCTTGAAGACTGGGCAGCAGGCACAGGTGTTCCCCTAAAAGACAAAGACAATCAGAACTGTATTGTTCTGTTTTTACCCTTTAAAATCTTTAAATGAGAGGAAGGAAGGAAGGAAGGGGACAAGGCAGGTCAGGAGTTAGGAGAGATTTAACCAACCTCATCAGAGGCTCGAATTTGCAAACCTTTCCATGGTTTCTTTCAGTGGAGTTATTTGTGTGGACAAAATCCTGATAGAAATGGGTCAGTCTGCTGGCCCAGCTCGCCCAGGGCTCTCTCTGGAGCAGCAGTGGCATTGCTATTTCAGGAGAGCACAGAGCTGACTTCTGCTGCCCACTCCCCCCCTGCTCACCCTTCAACTGCTGCAGCAGCAACACCTGACAGACATCCCTGCCCTGTCCCTTTAAATATGTGTTCAGGGACTTGCAGCTCAGCAATAAATCTAATAAATAAATCTAATTCTTTACTGAGCCTGCTGACACTGGCTCCTGCACAGCTTGGAGTGACAGTGACACCAATTTGATCCCCAGCAGGACAAGAATTGCTATCTGAGTGAACATCAATCCTCTGCCACTTCCAGGCCTCTGGAACCCACAGCAAATATTGCTGTTAATCTTCACAGAGCTGAGCCCAGGACGGGAAACCTAAGAAAACCCATCCCCTCTTCACCTGTGTTTGTGCAGTACCACCCAACAGGATGCTCTGGCCTTCCAAAAGGTTGGGAATTGCTGGTTTTCCCAGCTTTTATAGAGAAGGGGTAAATGAGAGGCATTTTAAAATGTTTATTCCATTATCAGTCCCAATGAATAGTGAGAAACGAGATGTAAAACTCAACGCCATTCCATCAGAGGCTAAACAGGTTTTAGCTTTTTGCCATTTTTGTAAAATTCTTTTGCCAATTTTGTAAAATTCTTTACAAATCCATTTCCCACAGGGAGTGATGCCATGGGGAATGTTTTTGGGGATGGAGTGCATTTTCCCATGCATTTATTGGAAATGGTGTTGTTGTGTGGCTACAATTTGAGCTCTGCCTTTCTCTGCCAGCACTGACGTCTCACGGTGAGCACCTGTACCTGCCTGGCTGTTCAAAACACAGCAGAGAGATCTCCCAGGAAATAGAGCTCAGAGAAGCACAGGATTGCTCCTCAAAACGTGGATTTTGTCACTAATCAGAGCCAGCAGGGTGCCACACCTGAGTCCTTGTGAGTGACGGCACAGGAGCAGCAGGGATCAGCCAGGACTAAGCCTGGCCCAGGGCTAAGCCTGGCCCATGTGGGAATGCCCAGGCAGCCAGGGACTGCCCTTCTGCTCCTGCTGATGCCTGGAGCCGCTCCCTAGAACAGGGCCTGGACAAGATTAGGAGAGTAAAATGAGATTTTATTAAAGGCCTTCAACAGATACACCTTGGGCAGCCAGGCACCCAGGATGGACAATGGTCATGAGTTTACACACAATTATCAGTTTGGTCCATTTACATACCAGGGGTTAATCCTCCAATTACAGCTTCAGGTAATGAAGTCATTTACCCCCAGTTTGCTCCCCTCAGTTCACTTTAGTTTATATTTTTCAGGGCCTCAGGCTGTAGGGTGTCCTTGAGTTTCAGGCCTGGAGGAATTGTTTTATCTGACCAAAATGCAAGAATAACTGACTTTATATGGAGTTGGGAGTTATGCACTAATGCAGTGCAGGATCTGAAAAATATAACAGCTAAAATCCTACGGCATCACAGGGTCAGCCCAAATCAGCCCCTCTGCTCCTGCCAGCCCCGTCAGTCCCTGCAGGTTGGTGATGTCACCCTGGCCCAAGCCCAGCAGCTCAAGGCAGGCTGATGCCGTCATTAGGATGAGCTGGTTATTTCCTGGGAAAGAATCCCAAATTTTGGCTGTATTTACCAAAGTTCCAATGGCAAGGGACTGCCGCAGGGAGAGCCCAGCAGGTCAGGATCACGAGGTGCCTCCTGCCATGCACCAGGGGCAGAGCTGGTGTGTCTGGGACTCTCCTTGGGTGTTTGTGGGATGGAGGAGCTGAGGAGAATCCTTAGCTTTGACCTGGCATCAAAGTCCTGCTGAATCTCTGACTCCAATTAAATCAAAGCACTTTTCTGTAGAGAAAAAAACCTTTCCGCCTCCCAGGGCTGGAATCCAACCCAACCCCACTCCCACTGAGGTTTGAAAAGAGCCAGAGTGTGAGAAATGATCCTCACTTTCAAAAATTTAAAAGGTTTATTAAAACCTTATCAACAATACAGCAGAAGACTGAATAGAGAAAATATCACAGCGCCAGGAGCAGAGGGTTTCCCACCCTGTGCTCACCCACACAGTGGAGGTTTCACCTTTTAACCCTTCGGCCCCTCCCAAAGTTCTGTCCATCAACTCCTCCTGCGCTGTCCAGGGCTGGGATCACTTCTGACATCCTGACTGGGGGTCAGCTGTTGCCATGGCAATGAGCCCCCCTCCCAAATGTCCCAAACCCAGGGCAGCCCTGATAACAACGCAAGGGGGGTAAAACATAATTATAAATCTATAAAACTTGACATATATACATCATATTTGCCTTTTAATTGTGAGAGTCACCATGGCATCACTCATCCATCTCAAAGAGGATTTCTTTAGCGTGAGCCCTTAGTAAGGCTCCTGCAGGCAATGAGTCACTGCTGCCATGTTGCCATTATTATTATCATTAATTATTATTATTATTATCATTATCCTATTTTTATCACTTCTAGGAATCCACCAGCAAGTCATGGGGTGGAACTCCCAGTCAGGAATGAGCCTCTGGTCCCTGAGCAAGGCTGGGTTTGTCAGCTGTGCTTCCCTTTGGCTGTGCGAGTTCGTGGAGAGCTGCCTGGCTCCTGAGGGAGACAAGAACAGGCCGTGTCTCCAGCCCAGTGCTGGTCATGCTATCCAATTACTCGGTAATTCATCTGGGAATTACTCAGTAATTGGGAAGATAATTACCAGGTAACCTGCGCCGACCTGCCCCAGATTGTGCCTGGGCAGTGTTTGCATGACATTGGCTGGGTAATTACAGAGCAGGTCGCTGGCTGGGGGAGCTCCGGGAAATAAAGGGATGCCTGAAGTGTGACTAAGAGGAATGCAGAGTTAAACCTCAGAGGAATATTGGATGTGTCATCTGCCTTGACTCCTGGCCAAATCCAAACCATTCCATGCTGCCCTCTGAACCTGCCGATCAAAAACCACATTTCTTTCACCTGCACTTGAGAGAAGCAGAATTTCTCTATGGGGCTGGTGGTGGAGGGAATCACCAGTCCTCATCACAAGAGGGGCCTGCCTGCACCTCCCCACACCAGACAAAAACACCGCAGCTCCTGTCAGGGCTTCAGCTGCAGCCCTTGTGCTGCTCTGAAAAGCCCCCATGGCTTCTCCCTCCCCCTGATCAGCATCTGTGGTTCTGCAGAATCACTGAGGCTGGAAAAGGGCTCCACGAGCACCAGCTCCAGCCCTGGACCAAACCCCACTGTTATAAATGAAAATTTGTCTGGCTAAATTAAAATGAAAAAATAAAATATTTATTTTTACAATCAAATTCTATCTAGCCAGCCACAAGGAAAGAACAGAGCCGAGCCCGGGGTCGGCCCTGGGTGTGCAACAACAAGGTCAGCCTCAGCAGAGGTTTTCCTCTATGCCCACACCTCCATCCTGGCACAAGCGGGTTTTATAGGGAAAATTCCGCCTGAGGCCAAGATTTCGGCAGTCAGTCTTTTCTTCCATTCAGAGTCCATAGGTTAATAAGATTTTCTTTCTTGGTCATGAAGAAGAACAATTCAGTGTGGAGTTGTTGAATCCCTTGATGAAGTTTACCTGAAGGCTGCATTCACACGTATCTGCCCGAGGATTTCCATGATATCCATCTCGGGTCATTCCCACGGCGATCAGTGCCTGGGGTCCCATGTCTCTCCAGACATGTCCCATCTCCTGGCCAGCCACATCCTTTCACTTGTAAATCGGGTTTCAACACACACCAGGTTTCTCCTGCGAGGGTGGGGAGGGGACTCCTAAGACAAAGGTGCATACTCTAACAAATATTCAATATCACATGTATCGTACTAGAAATGATGGCATGAATTATATCTGCTACACATAATACCACCATGCCCACTAAGCCATGGCATGAGGTGCCACCTCTGCTTGGTTTCTGAACCTCTCGAGGCTTGGTGACCCCAGCACTGCCTGGGCAGCCCCTTCCAGTGCCTCCAGTGAAGATCTTCCTGCTGCTTGCTGGAACCTCCAGCAGAGACTTTGAAAGGGTGCCCAACCACTGCCCTCCCCAAACCTCCTTGGAATCACAGAATCATGGAATGATTTGGGTTGGGAGGGACCTTAAATCCCACCCCTGCCATGGCAGGGACCCCTCCCACTGTCCCAGGAGCTCCCAGCCCCAGTGTCCAACCTGGCCTTGGGCACTGCCAGGGATCCAGGGGCAGCCACAGCTGCTCTGGGCAATGCTGGTAAAACCTGCACAGATTTGGTGCAGGTGTGCTGAGAAATCAAGCAACACAGGCAGCAGCTGAAGTGACTCCTGGCCCCCCTGTGCTCTTTGCCAGCCCAGATTTGTCTGTGGCCTTTTCTGGGTCAGCTTTGACCAGTGTGAGGCAAGGACCAGCACAGAGAGGTCCTTGCTCATGCAAGAGCTTATCTGACAAAAATAAACTCAACTTAATCCACAGAAACACATTATCTAAATATAACAGCCCTAGCCATGAAGACTTATGGACTTCCCATTTCATGAAAGGGAGACTATAAAAATTATTTGCCATAAATAAATACAATCAGGCCTTATCTGGGTGCTGATTCAGAAAGGCTGCTGCACAGTGACTTTGGATGGGATCATATTCCTGAGTCAGCCTCTGCTCTGGGTCCACACACAAAATTACCACAATTTTTGAGGTGAACTTCAGGATAAAGCTCTGTCCAGGCCAGCTGACCCCACATCTCACCCAGGAATGGCTCAGGGATGCTTCCTTCAGTCCCAAAGGAACAGCTGGAACTCTGCATTCAGGGGATATTCAGATCCTCATGGAGTCAGGGAGACAGCAGGATGCTCCCAGCCCTGGGGGAGTGTGCTCCAAGGAGTTTGGGATCCCTTTGGAAGGGCAGTGGCAGCAGGATGCTCCCAGCCCTAGGAGTGCATGCTCCAAGGGGGTTGGGATCCCTTTGGAAGGGCAGGGACCACCACTGAGGCACCTGGGGGGCACCAGCGTGGCCAGGGACAGTTGGGTGACAGGGACAGGCTACTGCCCTCTCCACCTCCTGCATCTCCAGCAGGGAGCTGGTGGGTCCCAGCAGTGTCCAGCACGACCAGGTGGGAGCTGGAAACTCCAGGCTTGGCCATGACAGGAAAAACACAGCAGAGGAGCCAGAAAGAGGCCAAGGAAGGGCACTGCAGAAGCAAAGCCTCCAGGTTTTCAGACCTTGCTTTACTCTGTGTGTATTTGTTTGTGTCTCTTCGCTTCACTATATTAAAAAAAAATTAAAAATTATTAACATATTTATGAAAAAAAAATTTTAAAATATAATTTTATAGTTTACAGTTTATAGATAAAATCCTCATGATCTCCAGCAGTCATTAGCACTCACCACACCTGGTTTCCACTGCCCCCTAAACCACCAAAGCTGCAAATGCTGCAGTGCCAAACTTTTCTTCAGTGGCCCCACAGCCCTCAGAACTCAGTGTCACTACAGTACAATCTTTTAATAACAAATTAAAGATTCATTCAGTGAGTAAGATTAAAAACCAAGTATTTTTCTGGGGGCCATTGATCAACTTCCTTTTATTACAGATTATTTTTGTGTGTTTTACATTTTCCTCATTCTCATTAGGAATTTTTTCTCCCTTAGAATCCCACCCCTTGAATAATCTTTGAGCAGTCCTGAGAAGTATCAGTGGAAACAGAAATAAACCCCCAAACACCCAAATTGTTCAACTGACTCCGTTTTCATGTAGTGGACAGGGGAAAAATCATGGTTATGATTTTTGGATGTGAAGTACGAATATGTGCAGGGGAGAACCAATTCTGAAAGCAGAGCCAGCCACAGTGAGGAATTTTCCACCACTTATTTTGAATGAATGATTTTTTTATTTTGTTTTGTTTTGTTTTGTTGGAAATCTGTCATGGAATTTCTTCATCCAGTGCCCTGAATCGGAGATTTTCCTGTTATTGTCCCTTATCTCAATCCCAGAAGTATGAAAAGAAATAAAAATATCTGAAACAGACAGGGTTTTTTTTTTTCATTCTTTACGTTGAAAATGTTTCAGCTTGGCATTTCAGGGAGGCCAGGAGGTTTTCCTGGCAATGCCCCTGGCTCGTTTGCCAGAGGCATCCTGTGAGGCTCCAGGCTGGCAAGAGGAGATTGTGTACATGGATAGAGCACATTTGCTCAGCCCTTGAAAGCCCTGTGACACCCCCAACCCTCCCCTTCCCCTCTGCTTTGCCCTTCACCTTTTTTCTGATTTCCCAGGGCACATTTAAGAAATCTTGGGAGAGCTGTTTGGAGAGAATTTGCTGTTTCTGAGAACATCCACAAGAGCAGAAACAGTTGATTAGAGGCAGCAAAGTGAGAGCAGGCTTCAGTGACACAAGGACTTTGTCCTTTGGGGACAGCCCTGGGAGGTGGGAGAGACTCTGAGCCTCCCCCTTCAAAAGCTTTGGGTTGTCCTTTAGGATGGGTCCAATCGGCCCTAAATCAGAATCACAGAATGGTTTGGGTTGGAAGGGACCTTAAAACTCATCTCATTCCAACCCAAACCATGAGTAGGGACACCTCCCACTGTCCCAGGCCGCTTCAAGCCCTGTCCAGCCTGGCCTTGGGCACTGCCAGGGCTCCAGGGGCAGCCACAGCTGCTCTGGGCATCCTGTGAGAGCCCAAACCTCTCCAATGAGGCCCTGGCAGGCTACAAACCCCCTGCATTTTCCAGTGGGGAACAGCACTGGGGGACCTGGAACCATCCAGGCAATCATTATTTCCTTTATCCCTTTTCTGCAATGGTTTTTGGTCCTGGTCATCCTTGATTCAGGAATCTGAATCCCAGAGTGGTTTGGGTGGGAGGGGATCTTCAATCCCAGCTTGTTCCACCCAGGGACCCCTCCCTCTGTCCCAGGAGCTCCCAGCCCCAGTGTCCAGCCTGGCCTTGGGCACTGCCAGGGATCCAGGGGCAGCCACAGCTGCTCTGGGCACCCTGTGCCAGGGCCTCACTGCCCTCACAGCAAAGAACTTCCTCTTTTTTGATTCTAATCTAATCTAATCTAATCTAATCTAATCTAATCTAATCTAATCTCTAATCTTCCTCCTCACATCTAATTTTGACCTACTTTATCTTAGTTTGACTCCATTCCCCCTTTTCCTGTCAAATCCCTCTCACTCAGCAGAAGTTGTCCAGTGTTAATCACCACAATGTCCTTGCCCTCAGGGTGCGGCCATCTCATTTCTGGTACTGATTTATTGTCATTTGAGAACTGCAAATCCTTCTAAAAATCCCTCCCTGTGAGGATGGGCAGGCCCTGGCACAGGTGCCCAGATTTGCTGTGGCTGCCCCTGGATCCCTGGCAGTGCCCAAGGCCAGGCTGGACACTGGGGCTGGGAGCACCTGGGACAGTGGGAGGGGTCCCTGGGGGTGGCACTGGGTGATCTTGAAAGTCCTTTCCAGTCCAAACCATTTTGTGACTTTTGAGTTTTCTTGGAGCAGCTGAACCTGCTCCAGGTCAGGATCTTCACCTGGAGCTGAGGTGAGACCCTGCCCCTCCTGAGAGCTCAGCTTTGGGCTTCTCTGCGGGGTAGAATTTGCTGCTGTGTTTGATTCCTGCCCAGGCTGGTCTGCTGGTCCAGCAGCTCCAGCCTCCTGCATGCTGAACACTCTCTGGTATCTTTGTCTCCTCTGGAAAGTTGTTCCTTCTTCCCAAGGAGCCAGGCCCTCCTCAGGCATCCCCAGGCTGGGAATGTCGGTGCTCAGCACGCTCTGAAGTGTTTTCCCAGCTCCATTCAGAGCTGAACAATGCCCAAGGCAGACATTTCGATCATCTGTGTTTGCAGACACCAGGAGACATTTTCCTGCCTGGGCTGGGGAGCCCTGGCTCCTTATCAGGCAAGCCCAGACATGGAAAAACAATCTCATCCCTGGTGCAGTTCCCTTGCTTGGGGAAGAAGACACCTTTGCAAAGTGTGCAGCGCTGGCAAAGAGCCCACCCTGCACCCCAGGGGCCTGTGCAGAGCTGTCCTTGTCACTGAGGACGGTGACTTTTAGAATATTTCCCAAAAAAGAAACCTCATCCCAGGCATCCTGGCACGGTCCTTCCAAGAAGGATTTGCTGGTAATTGCCAGCCAGATCTTCACTCAGCTCCTCTTCATTTACATGCAGCATTTGATCAAGTAGTTTCTGCTAAAGTTAATGATACTTTTGCCTTAATTAAAACCTAAATGAGGACTTCAACTGGTCTTGTTGTGGTTAATCTCTGCATGCCACTGTGACTTTGTGGGGTGCTTGGCAGGGAAGCTGCAAAATCCTGCTGGGAGCAAATGCATCAATCCAACCCTGGGAAGAGGAGGGGACAGGAGGACAAAATACAGACTGGGGGAAAGTGTTCAACTTTCAGGGAGCACCTGCATTCTAAGGTGAAGGCAAGGTGAATCCTGAATTACTCCTGAGGGATCCACGTGGAAGGTTTTGGTGGAGCTGCTCAGAGTCCATCCTGCTTGGGGATATTTCTGCCCCACTGGGATGAGCACAGGTATCTGTTTGGGTGCCAGGCCTCCAGAAGATAGGAGCCCTTCAGCCTGGGAGTGTCCATGGCTTCTCCTTCCTGGAGGAATTCCTCCCATCCAGCTGGGGGCTGCACCCGTGGCAGGAGCTGTGGGGCTGGAAAGCAGCGGGGACAGCTGGCCATGGAGCCAGGCTCTCCTTTGGGTCAGGGGGCACAGGGGCTTCCCTCAGAGATTGGCCCCAGGCTTGGAGGTCTTCCCCAGCCTTCAGGATTCTGTGGCTCCTGAGAGAGAGGAGAGGGATGTTCCTGATTCCTGCTCTTCTCTCTGGTCACTGAGCATGGCCCAGCCACCCTGCAGCTCTGCAAGTCCTGCCCAGGCCTGGCCAAACCAGCTCAGGGGCTGGTGCTGTGCTGAGCTGTGCAACAGCTTCAAAAAATCACCTGATGGCCCTGCCCTGGCCTGGCAAAAATAAACCCAGCTCTCCGAGTGCTTTTGCTCCATCCTAAAACCTCCTGGGAATGAATGCTGCCTGCAAGAAGATTGAGCAGAGCTCTGGCTCGGGAGCCACTGGTGGTGATGAGCCTTTTGCAAGGCCTGGGAGAGCTGTGATGGATGGCTCGGAGCAGCTCTGTGCTGGGGAGGGGGTGTGTGTGTGTGTGTGACAGCTCTGCCCCAGCAGGCTGTCCTGATCCCCGGGCAGAAATGGGTTTGGAGACTGCCCAAGGCACGAGGGGTGGATGTGAAATCCCAGCCCGGGGCAGGATTGCATCCCTGCTCTTGTACATTGGCTAATTAACCAGAGGGGCTGCTCCTGTGCTGTTATTGAGGCAAAGCACTCTGCTGAGCTCCAAATAATGATCAGGAACAAGAGAGGAACAGAATGGAAAGTTCCCCAGGGCAGGAACATTTGGAACTCCCAGTGCTTGGAGAGAAACAGCGCAGCTCTCTCCAGAAAAGAGGAACTGTGACATGTCCTTGCCCCAGGTGACACAGCACAGGTGGGTTCCCAGTCACAGGGACCAGCATCTGAGCCTCCTGCATCACAGCAGGGCAGGGCTGGATGGGAGATTGGGAACTGGGAATTGTTCCCTGGCAGGGTGGGGAGGGGCTGGTCTGGAATTCCCAGAGCAGCTGTGGCTGCCCCTGGATCCCTGGCAGTGCCCAAGGCCAGGCTGGACACTGGGGCTGGGAGCTCCTGGGACAGTGGGAGGGGTCCCTGCCATGGCAGAGGGTGGCACTGGGTGGGATTTAAGGTGCTGCCAACCCAAACCATGACAGGATTCTGTGACTCTCCAGATGTCAGGACTGTGCAGGAGAAGAGAGGATGCTGTGGGCAGAGGATGTGCCCACAGAGCTAAACCAGTGTGCAGGTGAAATGTGTCCATCCCACTAAAGCCAGGCTCAGGGAGGCAGGACCCACACTGAGCTCAGCAGGAGCCCTGGGAAAGCCTGAAAAATGAAAATATGCTGTGAGTGCCCCATCCCTGCATCACCCCATGGAGATGCCTCTGCTTTTCAAGGGATTCCACAGAACCAGAGGATCATTAAGGCTGGAAAAGAGCTGGAGGATCGAGTCCCATGAACTGCCATGTCCCCAACACAGACCTTTCAGCCAAGGCAATGAACCCCCAGGGATGTGTCACAAACAGGGAGACGTGCATGGGGTGCCTTAACTGGGAGTTGCCACCCATCCTCAACAGCAAAATATTTAGGGATTGGAAAAAGCCCCTCCGTCCCCAGCTGCAAGAGACAGTTGAGAGCTGCTGTTATCTCATCTTCCCTACAAATTCTAGTGGGGTAAAAGTGCTCAGGTGAGCACACTTTACCCCTCTGGTTCAGACCTGAAGGGATGTAAAGCAGGTAAATGGATTTCGGGCAGCCCCTGTGGCCTCTGCAGCAGAGCACCCACATTTTTAGGATTGCAGGTACAGGGTGAGGCTGTACAAGGATCAGGACTTGAAGAGTGAGTGTGGTAGGTACTGCTCCTTTTAAAACATCCCATTCTATGTCTGCCAGAGCTCCAAGAGTGTTTGGACACCGCTCCAGGGATGCCCAGGGTGGGATTGTTGGGGTGTCTGTGCAGGGCTGAGGGTTGGACTGGATGGGTCCTTGTGGGTCCTTCCAGCTGAGGATATTCCTTGATTTTATGATTCTACTGTTATGAGACTTAAACAATCACAGAGATCCCTGGTGAAAAGGTCCCTGTGAGTTGTGTGTCTGTGCACAACCCCTGGGAGCTCCTTTACCCTCAGTAGCAGCTGTGGTTGGTGGCTCAGCATCTCCTCTGCTCCACTTGGCAGGCTCCTGGTGCGTTCCTTGCTTTCCCTTTTAAAACCCTGCCTCACATTTGAGTGAAATCTCTCTTAAGGAAACAATTGAGAATCGAGGCTGCGGTGCCAGAAATCACAGAGCCCTTGGAGCTGATGCACAGGCAGGAATGAGTGTCCTCACTCCAGCCCTGCTTCTCGGGCATCACCTCCTGGAGGGGACCCAAAGCCCTCGTCACACCAGGCCCGAGGCACAGAGCGAGGCCGAGGCTGTTCCAAACACCAGCAGGGTCAGAGCAGGGCTGAGAGGAGCTGCCAGAGCAGGGATCCAGCACAGCAGCTCCAGAAGCTCATCAGCCTGAGAGAAGGAAGCCAGCAGGAAACACAGGGGAAAGGCCAAAAAATACAACTGTGCTGACTGGGAGGAAACTGCTTGGAAAGGAGAAATCCAGGTCTGGAGAAACGTGCGCAGTGGCCTCCATGAGCCCAGAGCTGCAGGAAGCACTGCCTGGCCAAGCCCTCTGTCCCTGGAGAGCCCAACCCAGCTCCTCAGGGAGCTGGGGCTGCCTGGGAGCAGCTCCTGCCTGGCCCTGCAGGAGAGCTGGGGGTTGGCAGTGCCAGTGCCCTGTGGCAGGCACATCCTTATCTCTTTCCAGATTTTTCATAGAGGAGCACAGAGAAAAGAAAGAGAAAACAATTTCTATTTCTGCTCCTTGTTTTTCCCATGTGGAATATGTTTGCAGAATTGTTTACCTGGGGTGATTTCTTGGTTGGATTCTGGTGAGGATTGTTTGAGCCTGATGGCCAATCCAACCCACCTGTGGCAGGACTAGAGCGAGAGGGTCACAAGTTGTTAGATATGGTAGCTAGAACAAGTAGGTTTGTAGTTTTAGTGTCTCCATTCAATAGTTTATTAATGTATTATAGTATGGTTATAATAAAGAAATCATTCAGCCTTCTGAACTGGAGTCACACACCATCATTTCTTCCCCATGGGTTCACCTGCATTTACAATAGTGCCCAGCACCCCAAGATCCCACACTGCTGGTGGATCAAGATGTCCTGGGTGACAGCCACAGCCTGGAGACAGGAAAGGGACAAAACCCAGGACAACAGCACATCCCTGAGCACTGCTGCTCCCCAGGCTGCTCTGGCCTCTGCAGAGAGCTCCTGCCCTGGGGTAATGCTGGTTCCACTGAGCCCTGCTCTGCACAGGGGCTGTGGGAACCCAGAGCTGGCACCAGAGTGGGGACACAACTTCACAGGGACCAGGCTGCAAAACCACACCTGGAAAACACAAGGAGCAGCTCTGGGGTGTGCAAGACCCAAAGTGGGGGGAAGGGAAGGGAAGGGAAGGGGAGGGAAGGGAAGGGAAAGGAAGGGAAGGGAAGGGAAGGGAAGGGAAGTTCACTTAGAATGATCATCTAATACCACGTCAGTGTTTGTGGAACTAACAAGCATTTGCTTTAAACACCCTGCAATCCATCAGGCAGGAGAGAAATGGGACCCAGAGTGGGTGGAACTGGGAACGGGACCAAGCTGGAGCAGGCACAAGGTGCACCTTCATATTGAGAGAGGAACTTCATGACTTTAGCTAAAATAATTATGGACCTAAAATTTTGGAAAACCACTTTGAATTAAGCTCAGACATTGCTCAGGGAGCAGGAAGGATCTCAGGGCAGAAGTTCAGAAATTATTCCCCAGATCTTCATGCTGACCTCACCTGGAGGAGGAGAGCACACCCAGGGCAGTACCTGCAGGTCCTGGGGACACAAACATGCAGGTATTTTCTTTTTTCCAGCTCTGCTGGGACTCTGGATCCCCAGGAAAGTTCATGTCACTTACCTGGCACACACTGAGCCGCTCATGATTTGGGAACCACTTTGTCTGTGTGAGAGAGGGAGGGAGGCAGCAGAGGCCACCAAACCAGCATCAGCAGAGCCTGCAGAGCCCCAGCTCCCTGTCCCTTTTCTGAGCTGGCAGCTTCAGGAGCTCATGCCCAACACCCCTGGAAGCATTTCCCTGCGTGTGGGGACAGCACAGTCCCATTTCCCAGCACAGCAGCCAGGTCCCTGTTAACAACAGGCTCGTGTTGAGGTGGTGGCTCCCAGCCCTGCTGCTCTCCCTGCCCCAGGAACTCTTGTTTGTCTCTTCTGATGCCAAGACTTCTCAGCCCTCTTGGTGCTGGTCCCTCAATGAGGGAGCTCCGAGGCAGGAAGAGATTAATTCATGGCCCTTCCCCAGACCAGCTGCTGCTGGCAGGGCTGGGAGCAGGGGCAGGTCCCAGGTGAGGGCAGACATGGCCCAGATTTGGGGCCCATGAGGAGTGTGGGACCTTGGGCAAAGCCTCTGTGTGTCCTGCTCCTCTGCCTGTGGAGAGGTGCAGGAATTTCCTGGATTTCAGCAGTGACTGCCTGGGTGGGGGAGCCAAATCTGGAGGCTTTGGATCCAGATTTCCTCTGCCAGATCTTGTGGAGAGCCTCCACATTTCCCAGAGCACTGTCCATGAGCAAGGAGCTCCACAGCCCCTCGGGTACTTCCTCCTCCTCTGCAAGGCATGGAACAGAAATCACTTTGTTTTCTCACCACATTTAAGCCTCGTTCCCCCTTAGCTTCCTGCTTGTTCAGACTGTTCCCTCTTTATCTCCCCAACAATCTCCATTGCCTTTGTTTGGCTTCCAGAAAATCCCTGCTCTAACCAGGCAGGAGGAAAAGCAAATTCAGCGGCTTCCTCTCACAAAGGAGGAGGTTGGAGGAGGCAAAGCCCGGGGCAAGGCAGCTCTGGGGTGTTTGGCTCACACCAGGAGCCACAGGAGAGGGAAGTGCTCCAACCCACCTGTGCTGCATCCAGAATGTTCTGTGTGGTGGGACAGGGGGAATCACACCCAGGAGAGGCTGCTGTGGCCATGTGCAGAAGCAATGGAAACTTGTGGGGTTTTTTCAAGAATAAGTTTTTTGTTGGTTCTTCTGAGGGGCTCTGAGCAACCCCCAAAGACACTCACAGGTTATCCCAGGAGTTCCCATCCTCAGCAGCCCCCTCGGGCTGGAAATCCAGGAGAGCCTGGGATCCCTCCGGGTGGCACCTCATTTATTGGAGTGATAATTCCCAGAGCTCTGTGGCCATTTCACCCTGGAGTGAGGAGGGCTCTCCCAGACTGTGCCTGGGCATGGCTGGGGGAGCCCAGAGCAGGTGCCTCCGCCAGAGAAAAGGAAAGTTCCAGGAAAGGAGAGGAAAGGAAAGTCCTTCCCTGTTGCTCCACACACTTACTGTCGATGTTTGTCCCTTGCTTTCATCTCGTTTCTCCCTGTCCCTGACTCCCAGTGCTCTCCCATTGTCCACCCTCTCCAGGGACAGCCCATCCTTTAACCCCTCAGGCCCACCTGGTGCCCCACCAGCCCTTCATCCCCTCATCCATGGAAATGGCCAGGTCAGTGGTGGGGAGGGATCTCCAGGGCTAGGAAGAGCAGTGGGCAGGATCTCCAGGGTTGCCTCATGAAAGGCTGGCAGGAGCTTGGCGGGCAGGGAGAGGCGTGGGGGTGTTTGGATATTGTAATTATTTTTCTATTTTCCTCCTAATTACCGCCACATGCCCAGTGCTGCTTTCGTGAGAGATTCGTTAACTCTGTGCTTTAATCCAAATAAACCATCACCTCCTTCTGCCCCTCCCTGGACTCTGACACCATTTTTTTCTTGAAAACTCCTCAGGCAGGAGCAGCACAAGCCCCTCACCTCTTGGGGGAGGCTGCCCTGGCTGTGGCTCCCCTCTTAGCCCAAAGGGGAGAAATAATGATGGAATTTACCAGAGTCAAATGTGCTGAGGGATGTGAAGGCAGATACTTGGTAATATGGAAGCAAAACGGGGCAAAATTACCATCTTAATTGTATTAATGTTGCCAATTATAGGCAGATCCCCGTGTCGCTCAGCAGGAGCGTTCTGGGAGAGAAGGAAAGACAAATTATCTGCAAACTCCTTATTTTGTCTTTGTGAATTGCCACCCCAAGGTACGTAATTGAATCTCTAGTCCTGATCAGTGAACATTGTTCAGGGAGTGAATTAAGGGAAGGCCCTAAAGGCCTGCTCTGTTTTGTCCCAATTAACACAACCATCAGATTTCTCCTTTTTTTTTTTAGTTTTTTTTCAGTGTTTTTTTTTAATGACTACACAGTGAAGCGTTGAGTTGGAGAAGAGAACGTGGGTTTAAATAATTTGATTTCTGCCTGCAGATCAAATTGGGTGTGTGGATGTCACTGTGCAGGCTGTGCCACCCCTTTGAGCACCACCAAAATGGGGCAGAGCAGCTGAGAGCCCTGTTGGGAGCGTGGAACCCCCTGGCACCTCCCGTAGCAGGGTGCTGCTGTGTCCCCACGTGCAGGGGAGGTCACAGGGACAAAGCCTGGATGGGACACCCCACACCAGGGTGCTGCTTCCCCAAAATCACCTGGAGAGTGGAAGAGCTGCCCTTGGCCAAGCTCCGTGGATTTGGGTGCTGCTGGTGTGAGAGCTTTGTGCAATAAGAGCACAGAGGGGACAGAGCTGTCCCTTCCTCTGAGCCAGGGACAGACACCAGCCCTGAGTGTGGGGATGTGCCCTGTCCACTTCTGGCTCTCCTCACATGAGAGAAATTTAGGCAGTGCTTAGTTCAGAGTGACCAATTTAGAGAAAATTCCAAAAAGGACAGCCCAGCTGCATCAGTCCTTTTGATTTTACTGCATAAATTTGTATGTTCCGGGAATATTTTCAAGCCTTTGAATCTGTTCTCTTATTTAGTAAAGAAAGGAACAGTCATGGGTGAGTTTTCCTGCATGCTGCTGGATTGGACCTGCAGCATCTGGAACGCTTTATGTTCATTGAGGTTTTTAAAGCAATATTTCAGCTGGAAGTGGGGAAATTTGGGTTATGAATAGGGGAGAAATCCTTCCCTGGGAGGGTGGGGAGGGGCTGGGCTGGAATTCCCAGAGCAGCTGTGGCTGCCCCTGGATCCCTGGCAGTGCCCAAGGCCAGGCTGGACACTGGGGCTGGGAGCTCCTGGGGCAGTGGGAGGGGTCCCTGCCATGGCAGGGGTGGAATGGGATGGGATTGAAGGTCCTTCCAACCCAAGACATTCCATTGTTCTGTGCCTAATCCCAGCCATGTAATTTAGGGTTAGCCCAGTCTTGTGTTGCTTAAAAATGACAGCGTTAAAAATGGGGGAAAAATTAAAATAAATAAATCCCAGATAAAATAAATAAATCCCAGATAAATAAATCCCAGATAAAATAAATCCCAGATAAACCAGCCTCAGGTTACACAGAGGCTGATTCCCTGTATTCTACTTTGAAAAGATGAGTTGGTTCTGCCCCAGTTCCACACTCTTGGAGCAGGAGGAGCAGGGAGGAAGAGCAGGGATTTGGGGTTACAAGGAACTGACTGTTCTGACTGGGGCTGGGTTTTATTCTGGGGATCTCCTCCTTTCCCCCACAGTGTCTCGAGCCTGTCTAGGGAAGGGCTGCACGTCTGCCAGGGCTGTGGTCAGGAGAGAGCCTGGCTTGGCTGGAGAAAGGGCTGTATCCCTGGAGAGAGCTCTCCAAGAGCATTCCCACCTTCCCTCTGTGTCCCGGTGTGCCTCCTGCACTGTCAGTGTCATTTTCAGGAGCAGGGATCATTCAGGAATGCAGGATCCAGCACGTCCTGGCCTTGGCCGGATCCTGAAGGTTCATTTATAACAATTCCAGCAAAGTGCTCAGCACTTGTCGTGCAATGCCAAGGGAGAGGTGACCCTCAGGGGAGCCCTAGATGGGATTCCTGGGTCATTCCTGGGGGATGATCCTCTGGAGCTGAGCTCCTTCAGGCCGGCCACGGGCACATCTGGGAGCCCTGCTGAGGGTGTGCAAACAGGCACAAGGGGCAGTCAAAATAAATCCCGTGGAATTCTTTCCATTGTATCCCACTGAATGCAGAAGCTTGGATGATGAAGCCACGAATTCCAGAGCTGGGGCACCTGGAACGGCGCCTGCGGGGAAGGGGAAAAAATATTGTAAAACATAATGATCAAACAGTGGGGGAGAGTGAGGGCCGTGAAAACATCAAAAGTCATGGCAATTGTTTTGGATGAGAATGTTTTTAAGAGTCCCTGTTTGTGTTGGACAGGAGATTTCGCTTTGAACAATGGGTGAACTTTGCAAGGCAGGCAAAATCCACTCTCCTCACCAAGAGGAGCTCCTTTTCTTGTAAAAAAATATATACAGATATTTATAAAAATGGGGGGAAATTGGAAAACAAGTGTCTTGCTGTTTGGCTGTCTTCCCCTGGTGTTTCTCTCCACTGTAGGGATAGGGCTGGGTGAATTTTGGCCTTTGTTGGTTGTGTGGGTGAAATCCCCGGGCTCGTGGCTCTCCAGGTTCAGGCACAGCACACACATGGCACCAGGGCCCAGAGTCTTCTCCCTGTGCCACCAGGGCTACCTGGCACACTTGGCTGACCCCATCCACTGATCCTACACTGCTTCTGGGTTTATGCTAATTTTTAATATTCTGAAGACACCCAGGACACTTCAGACTTGCATTTGTGTCTTACCAAACATTGCCATGCAGAGATTTGGCCCCGTGGGTCAGGAATGGGGACACTGCAGCCAAAACAGGCTGGAGAGGCACCACTGCCCCAAGGCTGGGGCTGCTGCTCTTGAAGGCATCTCCAGGGATCTGACGAAGGCATCTCCAGTTCTCCCTTTGCTGATGTGGGCTGGGGAACGCTCTCACAGCAGTCTGCATTTCAGCTCTCTGCATGAATTCATAGCAAGCAGGTCTGTCCTGGGCTGGGTGGCCCTGGGGTCTGTCCTGGGTGCCTGTCCCGACATGACAATGCAGAAGAGGAGATGTTCTCTCTTCCCCTTCCACGATCTCTCACACAGCAGGCACAGGATGAGCTGTGCCTGCTCTCGAGCTCAGTCTGCACGGTCAGGGTGCCCCCTCTGCCATGGAACCATGGCATGGTTTGGGTTGGGACCTCAAAGCTCCACCCCATGTCATGGCCAGGGACACCTCCCACTAGCCCAGGTTGCCCAGGGCCCAGCCAAACAGGCAGTCTTTGGTGACAGCAGTGGACAGGACAGTCCCTGAGGACCTGGACGTTGGTAGCAGCAAAACCTCTGCCTGTGGCTGGAGGGTGACCAAAGACCTCAGAGCAAGGGAGACCAGGCTGGTGATGTCACAAAAGCGCCACGGCTGGCCCAGCAGGAGTTTTGGAGACAGGGATGGTTCTGGGAGTGCAGAGCTGCCCCTGGTGCTTGCACTGCACTCAGCTGAGCTGCCACACCCCGAGCACACAGCAGGGCCCTCCATGGCATCTTCTGCTTTTCCCTGTGGAAGAGACAACCTGGGATGCTTCATGAGCTAGAAATATTCCTCCAGGTACTGATAACTGTGGGATGTCTGTGGTAGCAACCAGCAAAGGATGCAATCTCCAGAACAGCCCAGGCAGATCTTTGTGCCTTTTTATGCAGATATCACAGAAAAGCAGCACCACCCTGGGCTGCAGCCCCTGAACTGTGACTCCTTCATGGAAAACATCCTCACCTTCACCCCTGCAAGGACCTGCTGACCTCCCACCAACACTGGGGCAGCCTGGTGGCCCTGCAGGACAAGGACTGGTCAAGAGTACTTTCCCTGGTGGCCCCCGGACAATGACAAGCTGTTCCTGGAGTGCCCCATATATTCCAGGATGCATTGGCCTCACAAGTTAAATATTTAGTCTTTCCTGAATCCAAATACTTCCCCAGCTCCTGGTTTTGTTTTTTTCACCCATTGGGCTTTGTTTCTCTGGACTGGAGCGGAGGGGTTTGGAGATAGGGACTCTATTCTTGGCAGAAAGGGGAGGATTATGAACATTCCTTATCTCGGGAGTGGATTTTATTGTGTGCCACTGCTCAGGGTAACCTTAAAATAAAAGCCCTGCTCTGCCAGTCTGGGCAGTGTTTTGGCTGCCAGCCACCTGCACAGGGCTGAGATCAGAGACACAAGCCCGGGGTTATTTGGGCCACTTCCCCTCCTCCCCCAAACCTCTGCCATGCACTCGCTAAAGGACTCACAAAGGATGGAGCATCCAGCACATCCCTGGTGGGATTTGGAGCTTGGTCTCCAGCAAACCAGGGCTTAAAGCCCTTTTGGCTGCTCCTCCAGCTGCAGGGAAAGGGGTAAGAATTCAGGGGTTTCAGAGGCAAAAGCATTTGCATTCCATGCAGACAGTGTTCTCAATCTCTGTGTTCCCAGAGTTCTCAATCCCTGTGTTCCAAAAATTCCCAATCCCTGTGTTCCCAAAATGCCCTAATCCCTGTGTTCCCAGATTTCCCAATCCCTGAGTTCCCAGTGTTCCTTAATCCCTGTGTTCCCAGTGTTCCCAATCCCCGTGTTTCCAAAATTCCCAATCCCTGTGTTCCCTAATCCCTGTGTTCCTAGAGTGTTCCCAATCCCTGTGTTCCCAGAGTGTTTCCCAATCCTTGTGTTCCCAGAATGTTCCCAAAAACCCTGTTGGGATGTTTTTTGCAGCATTTCTCACTGCAGAATTTATGGTCTAAGAGTTGAAGTGGTTGAGATTTCCACAGATTTTAACTGTCTGATCTGTGTGCAGAGGGTTTTTCCCTCTGAGTGGAGCAACAGGACCACCCATCCTTCCCGAAATCGCCACGAACTCAGAGCTGTAGAACAAGAATTTGCACTGCAGGTACAAAGCACCCAGGCAGGCAGGGAAAGGAGCAGCCTGAGCGGGGCTGAGAGAGTGAGAATGGATTTGTACCTCAACACCCCTTCCCTGGGCTCCTTCAGTCTGACCCAGCCTCAGGAGAAGAAGCAGAAATCCAGAAGAGCCTGATTCCCTGTGTTTTACTTTGAAAAGATGAGTTGGTTCTGCCCCAGTTGCACACTCTTGGACACGGAGGAGCGGGGATTTGGGGTTACACAGAACTGTCTGTTCTGACTGGGGCTGGGTTTTATTCCGGGCATTTCCTCCTTTCCCCCACCCTCTCAGAAGCCTCTGTGATGGGCAGGTGACCCCCAAGAGCCCATGCAAGCTCCAGGGCAGCCCAGCTCCTGATGGGCCATCCCAGTGAGGCCAGGAGAACCCAAAACCACCTTCCTGTGCCAGCAGAGCCCCCGCTGCCCAGCCCAGAGCAGGTGCAGGCTGCAGTCCAGGTAGACAACGACACCTGAAGGCAGCAGCTCGGCGCTGGCAGCGCTCCCCTGAGTCACCCCGCTGTTTACACGGCTCTCCCTCGCCTCTCCTCCTGCCAGCAGCCCACGGGCACGTCGGGTTAAACTTCACAGGGGCGCGGTTAATAATTAGCAGAGCTCAGGAAGGCCTCGCTGGCAGCCCTGCTGCGGGACGAGGTGTTAACAGGAGCGCACCAGCGATGAGAAATGCTTGGCGCCCGCAGCAGCTGCAGGATGCTTCTCCCTCTCTCCAGCAGCACCTCCAGGGCTCCAGGCTGATGTCACCAGAGCCTGCAGGCTCCTCCTGCTCTCTGCTTTGCCACCTGCCTTCTGTTCTGGCACTGGGGACAGCAGAACAGGCTCCAGGGTGGAGGGGATAGTGCCCACAGGCAGGGAACCTCGCTGGTGCTGGCTCCAGCTCACGCAGGCAGCCCCCAGCACAGCCTGGTGTGAGCAATGATCCTCATTTCCAAACATTTAGAAGATTTATTAAACCTTATCAAAGACACAACAGAAGACTGAATATAGAAAATATCACAGCGCCAGGAGCAGAGGTTTTCCCACCATGTGCTCACCCACACAGGGGAGGTTTCACCTTTTAACCCTTCGGCCCCTCCCAAAGTTCTGTCCATCGACTCCTCCTGCGCTGTCCAGGGCTGGGATCACTTCTGACATCCTGACTGGGGGTCAGCTGTTGCCATGGTAACGAGCCCCCCTCCCAAATGTCCCAAACCCAGGGCAGCCCTGATAACAACGCAAGGAGGGTAAAACATAACTATAAATCTATAAAACTTCTATTAGCATATATACAGGATATTTGCCTTTTAATTGTGAGAGTCACCATGGCATCACTGATCTGTCATCCCGGTGTGCATTTCCTCCTGCCCTGCTCTGGCGGGAGCTTCCCCAGCAGAGACGTCTCCTCCTGTGTGTATGACATTGCTCAGAGCCCTCTGAGCCTGCCCTGCCTACCTTGGCCTTGCTCCCCATCTGTTGGATTAAGCTTCTTTTTGACTTAGAGATGGGGTAATTGAGAGGTGTTTTTAAAACCTTTTATTCTATTTTTAAAACCTTTTATTCTACTTTATTTATTCTATTTTAATTCTATTTTTAGACTGAGAAGGGTGAGACATTACAGATGTTATAATTTTTGTTATTACAATCAGAAGCTACTTATTTTTTAATTATAATACATTATAAGTGCTTCTTGGTTTATCAGTTTTAGCTACACTATGCTGTAAATGCTTTAAAGCTAATTATTTTAAATTACTTTTTGTGGGGTTTTCTACAATGTATTTTTTATAGTTTTATTTCTCTAAAGTATTTTGTCTTATTTGTAAGGCTATTTTTTGAAACTTGTTTCTAGTTCTATTTTTCTCTTAACAATGCTTGTCCTATTTTATGGCATTTTTAAGCCAGCATTTCTTATCCTAAGGCTTGTGTACAGATGTATACTATGTGAGTTTTCTGTCCTGAAATCATCAGCTGTTCCTTACGCCCATCCTGGCATTGGAGAGCATCCCCACCACTGTCCAGGGGAGCTCTGGCCTTCCCCTGTCCCCTCACCCATCCTTCTGGCGGTGTCCATCCGTGAGCAGGGTGTCCCAGGAGCTCTCGGCTGTTTCCTACTCCATCAATCCCTTTCCTTGCTTATTTTCATCCCAACTTCATCTTGATCCATTTCATCCACAACCTCCCTCATTTCCAGATGGTTCAGCCCTGCTCCTTGTGTTTATGTGCATTTGCTGCCAACCTTCAGCCTCCTTCACACTTCCCTTTGCTTTGCTTTTATGGCCTTTTATGATGTTTGTGTTACATCGAGCCTCTTTCCCTTTTTATCCCCTTCCCGCCCCTGGGTGATTATTCCTCCATCCACGGCTTTTATTGCCTGCCTTTGTCACGGGTGTTTCTGAGGGTGACAGGAGCGTCTGGAGCCACGAGCTCTTGTCTGGCAGCTCAGGCACGGGGCAGGACTGGCCCTGCTTTGCTGCTGGGTTCTGCCCTTTTCCTGATGGACTTTCCCCTGCAGACCCTGAACCCCCTCAGCCGAGCTGAGTCCTCCCTGCCTCGGCCTCCTCAGGAAGCAGCAGAACCCTCAGGTGCATTTTTCTCTGTCACATCATGGGCTGGGAGAGGTGACAACGTGCCCTGAATCACAGAATTCCTGAGGACCATAAACTCAAACCATCCCTGTGGCTCCTGCAGCTGCAGTCTTGGGGTGTGAGCAATGATCCTCACTTCCAAAAACTTAAAATGTTTATTAAACCTTATCAAAAACACAACAGAAGACTGAATAGAGAAAATATCACAGCTCCAGGAGCAGAGGGTTTCCCACCCTGTGCTCACCCACACAGTGGAGGTTTCACCTTTTAACCCTTCGGCCCCTCCCAAAGTTCTGTCCATCGACTCCTCCTGCGCTGTCCAGGGCTGGGATCACTTCTGACATCCTGACTGGGGGTCAGCTGTTGCCATGGTAACGAGCCCCCCTCCCAAATGTCCCAAACCCAGGGCACCCCTGATAACAACACAAGGGGGGGGAATCTATAAATCTAATTGTAAATAACTATAAATCATAACTATAAATGTATAAAACACTTCTTAACATATACATAATATTTGCCCTTTAGCTGTGAGAGTCAGCCATCACATTACTCATCTATCACAAGGGGAAAGGAAGGAGCCAGATTTTGGCATCAGCAGAGGCACGAGGTCATCTCTGCTCCCTGTGTGGGGTGGGAGGCAATAGCAGCCCCTTTAGGAATGCTGGTTTCTCCTGGCAGACAGACTCTGGAGCTCAGGGAGCACCTCTCACCCCTAGAGGGATCTGACCCAGCCCATGGGTGATTTACATGATGCTGACAATGGGCAAGTGGCTGATCAGAAATGGGGGCAGAGGGGTTGGATGCTCTCCTTCGCATCCTAGAGCTCCTCCCCACATCAGAAGTGAGGAGATACCATCACCACCCTCCATTAATGATGCTCCTCAGCTCAGTCTTGTTGCTACCCAGGATAATCCAGGCCCAGGACTCTGTTCAGCTGGCTCAGGTTTGTCCCTGCAGGAAGAGTGGCCAAGAAATGCCCATGTGAAGATTGTCCACTCTCTGCAGCTCCTGAAAGGTGCCTGTGGCCAGCTGGGCTTGGGCTCTTTCTCCAGGAGCTGACAGAACCAGAGGTCACAGCCTCAGCTGCCCCAGGGAAATCCAGGTCGGATGTCAGGAGAAAGTTTTTCATGGCAAGAGTGATAAAGTTCTGGAACGGCTGCCCGGGGAGGTGGTGGAGTCACCATCCCTGGGTGTGTTTGAAACAAGCCTGGATGTGGCACTGGGTGCCAGGGTTGAGTTGAGGGGCTGGGCTGGGTTGGACTCAGTGGTCTGGAAGGTCTCTTCCAACCTAGTGATTCCGTGATCCTGTGATTCTGTGCATGCCATGAAGATGAGTTGGACAAGGCCCAGGACAGGGTTCTGTGCTCAGGGAGAGTGTCCATGTGGAGCAGAGTCACTCCACTCCACAGTCATGGCAGCCCAGGAGATGGAAGAGGGAAATGATTTTAGCAGGAAAAGGAGCCCTGATAACCTGTGAGGAGAAGTCCAGGTATGCCACCATGGAAAGGTCTCAGCACAAAGATTAAGCAGCCCCTGAGGCAGGGGGTGTTGGGAAATCAGCCCTGCACAGGTACCAGCGCAGGGCACAGAAACTGCCAGGGCAGCAGGGAAGGTCCCAGGGCAGAGCAGGGGTCCCAGGTTAGAAGGTGAAGGTCCTCTGGGACTGAGGGGTCCCCTCCTAGGTGAAGGTCCCAGGTCAGAGCAGGGCAGTGGGCACAGGGAGGCTGCAGGAGTCACACCTTGGTTCCTCCTGCACAGAAAGCCACCCACCACCTCCTCAGGAGTAAACCCAGAGGCACAGAACAGTGGGATCCCCTGAGCTGGAAGAGCCCCCAGGAATCATCCAGCCCAGCCCCTGTCCCTGCCCAGACCCCCACCAGCCCCACCCTGGGCATCCCTGGGGCTCTGGCAGCCTCGGGGCCGTGCCCATTCCCTGGGCAGCCTGGGCAGTGCCAGCACCTCTGGGGGAAGAACCTTTCCCTGAGCTCCAGCCTGCCCTGCCCTGATGGGGACTGTCTGCTTCACCACTGTCAGGACTTTCAAGCCTGACCACCCCCTCCAGCTCCCAGGGTCCTTCAGATTTCCACCAGCTCCTCTTCCCAGTGTCTCAGCCTTTCTCTACTGTCTACCTTGGAGTGATGAAATCCCATCTCAGTGCATCTAAAACAGCTTCATTCCCACATCACCTCTGCTGTCCTTATTTATTTTCACTTCTTATCAAGAAAATCCCATTTTTCCTGGTGTTGCTGGAGCCTTTGTGATGATTTCAGCTCAGTACTGAGCTCTGGTGTCTCACCAGGCTGGTGTGGAGGACTCAGTGCTGATAAAGGGATAAAGGACCTTGCAGGGATCTTCTCCTGCTTTCCTGAGCTGTACCCTTCCCTTTCTCCCTGGATCTTTCAGTGATCCCATGCCCTTGGGAGGGACAGCCGGAGCAAAAATCTCCAAGCAGGAGCTGGTAGCACTGTCACATAAATCCTAAGTGCTCAGGGACTCAGCAAAACCACAGAGGGATTCAGAGAGGAATGGAATTGGGGGGTGAGGCATGGGGCAAAGGTTTGGTTTTATTGCTGGATCAGCTGATGAACGCAGGGGTGGGATCTGAATAATGGCAGGAGGAGGCCTTAGCAAATCCTCCAGAGGAAAACAAGGAGAGGCTGGGTGTGAAAAACTCTGTTTTGCCATTTTTTTCCTTGGCACAGCCCCTTCACACAACGAGCAGTAGCTGCTCCCCCTTCTCTGAGGAGATGGAGCTCAAGGCTGGGCTCAGGCTGAGACAGGGTCAGGAGGACCTGACAGCCTTGTCGTGGGCCTGCCCAGGTCTGTGAGAGTCCCACAGTGCTGCCCAAGACTTCCAAAGGTGTTACCCCTCATTTCAGCCCAATGGGGGATCCTGAGTGCAGCCAGGAGACCCTCACAGCTTGCCCCACACTCCGCCTCCACAGGGTAACAGCCAAACCCTTGTTTTTCTTTCTGTCTCTTGTTGGAGCTTTCCCTCGCAGCTGCTGGAGTAATTTAATTAAATTGTAATGCTCCTCGCTGGCTCCTCTCCAAGGGCAGGAGCCACAGCTTGTCACCTGGAGGGCACAGCCCTGGGAACACGTTCCTCCCGGCTTGGGAGGCTCCTGATGACAGCTTTAGGAGAAGCCCCACCGTGTGTGAGCAGCCCCAGGGGCAGTCCCTGCTCCTCAGCAGCTCCAGGGAGATGCTGAGCTCTCCCCAGATGTGCTGAGCTCCCTCCCGTGTCTGGCTCCAGCCAGGAAGCAGCAAACCCCTGTCAGCTCCAGGGGAGAGGAGCCAGGATGGTGCTGGGCAGTCTGGAGGACCCCAGCAGCATCTGCTGGTACAAGAGGGATGAGAGAAGTGGGGGTTTGATGGTCTCAGCAGGGCTGGATCACAGCCAGAACTGAGCAATAAATCCTGGAGCAAACCCTTCTTCCCTGTCAGCTGAATGCTCGCTTACCTTTGGGTCTTTTCTTCTGCTTTCCTTCCTCTCAGCATCTCCACCCTTCTGCAAAGACAGGGAGAAATCCCTGCTCGTGTGCTGTGTCCTGGCTGGGACCGTCCCCCAGGCCCTGCCAGAGCTCTCCACTGGCCCAAAGACAGTCCCCCCCCAAATGCCCCAGAGCCCACAGCCTCCCCCAACGCCTCTCACGGGATCAGAGCATCAATAATGCTGGAAAACATCTCCAGATCTCCAGCCCAGCCTTGGACCAAATACCCCCATGCCCATTAAACCCTATCCCCAGGTGCCACATCTGTTTGATTTTTGATCACTCCCAGAGATGGTGATCCCACCACTGCCCAGGGCAGTTCCACTGCTCAACCATCCTTTCAGTGAAGAAATTCTCAATATCCACCCTGAGCCTGCCCTGGCCCAGCCTGAGGCTGTTCCCTCTCCTCCTGTCCCTGTTCCCTGGAGCAGAGCCCGACCCCCCTGGCTGTCCCCTCCTGGCAGGAGCTGTGCAGAGCCACAAGGTCCCCCCTGAGCCTCCTTTTCTCCAGGCTGAGCCCCTTCCCAGCTCCCTCAGTCTCTCCTGGGGCTGCAGTCCCTCCACAGCTCCATTCCCTGCCCAGGCTCACCCCAGCCCCTCCATGTCTGTGTTGATGTGGGGGTTCCCTTCTCCTGCAAGAGCCTCTGCATGTCTGGAGCTCTCCATCACCCCTGGCCCCACACCCCAGCCTGCAGAAGTCCCTCCTCTGCCACCCAGGAGATCCCAGTGCCCTGTCCTGCCCCTGCCCTGTGCCCAGCATCCTCACAGGGAGGCCTGGAGCCAGCAGAGGACACATCCCATTTCAATTCCCTCCTCTCTGCTGCTCCCTCTCTTTCTGCCTCCCCCAGAGGCAGGAACAAATGCAAAGGGAAGTCTCAGATCCTTTGGAATGGAAGAATTCTGCTCTGGAAGAGGCAGTGGCGCAGCACACAGTGACACAGGGACAGTGACACAGGGAGCTGCCCCTCTGCAGCAGGAATAAAATAAACACTGGCCTTGGCACCAGTGGCTGCTCTGGGCACATCAGCAGCACCACAGGACAAGCAGGGGTGGCAGAACAGACAAGTGGAACAAAACCTCCCTCTGCTGTTCCCCTGTAAGAGCTAAACTCGGTGAGAGCTGTTTTCCGTGCTTTTCTTGGAAAGCACAACCTCAGCCAAGCTTGGGAGAGTTGAGCTCCTGGAGAAGATCCCAGCCATTACCAGAGACAAACCCATGAGGGACCAAGTCCCATTAGAGCCAGGATTGGGATTCCATCCTGTGGCTGCCACGGCCACCCTGGGAGTGCTGGGAGCGGGGACAGGGAGCCCACAGGCGCCCTGGGCACAGCTGCACAGCTGCACGCCCCAGGCAGCCGAGCCCTGCCAGTCCCCAGGGCCCCTGAGCTCCAGGCAGAACAGAGAAAGCAGGAAAACCCTGTCTGCAGCACCAGCAACAGAGACAGGGGGAAATGCCTGGGTATTGCCACAGCCCCGGGAGCAATCAGGCTTATAAATCACAGCTTAGCAGTGCAGTCCCACGGCTGAGGGGCTCCTGCTCCAGCCGCTCACAGGGGAGAGCTCCCGAAGGAAAAGCAGAGCTCCAGGTGAGCTTGGGTAAAATCCTGATGCCAGGAGTGAGCCAGGGTGGCTGAAGAGGGGCTGGCTCTGCTAAAGGAGTGTCCAGGAGCACAGCTGAGGGTGGGTGGGTGTGCAAGGCGGGGTGGAGGAGGAATAAAGGTTTCTGTGGTGGGGAGATTATTCTTCTCCAGCTCTCCAAGAGCTCTTCCCAAAAAGCACCTTGCTGCCAAAGGACATCATTCCCAGGGGAGAATGTTCCAGCAGCTTCTTTTGAAGTGCTCGAAGGGAATGACTGGGAAAACTCCCCAGCACTTTGCTCCTGGAACTATCCCTGCTCTTTATCCCATGGCCCTTTTAATCTGCTGAGGAGGAGGAAGGGCAGAGGACACCCTGTGCTGGGCTGGCCCCCTGCCCCAGGGAGGGGTCCCTCCACCTCTGTCCTCCCAGCCCTCCAGCTCTTTGTCCCAGCCCTCCTGAGGACAGGCAGGACAGGGACCCCCGAGGAAGAGCACCAGAGGGTGTCCCTGGGGATCTGTGTGGTCTGGGATGGACCAGCAGCACAGGTAATGGCAACAGACTGGTTTTGCCGAGGATTGCAAAACCCCAAGGCAGGTGAAAGGACCCAAAGGCACAGAGACACCTCATTTTTAACAAAAAACACACCCTTTTGGATGTCATCACAGGATTTCTGCCAGTTTCTGCACAGCTTTCCTGTATTCCTGCTGGTGGGCAGTGCCCAGGACACAGGTGAAGCCAACCACCAGAAGAAATCCTAGAGAAATCACTTTCTATGTAAATAACTCAATAAGAATTTCTGTCTTCTTCAAAATTCAATTCTTACAAGGCAGAAGAGCACAAAATCTGGCCTAGAGTGGATATCAGGGTCTGAGTGGATTTCCTTGCAGGCGGTTGTGCTGGATAAGAGCCATTCTTAGTTTTACACCTACTCAAATATTGCCTGTGAGAACAAATCCATCCTAGAGAAAGGCTGGTGTTGAAAAATCTCAGGTTGAAATTCAGTGTCACCAAGGTGGGATCCTCTTCCCAACTCTGCGTGGTCTGAAAAGAACAGCAAGGAGTAGAACACAGGGAGGATATCCCAGAAAGATTTGGGGTTTTATTGGATGGATGGATGGATGGATGGATGGATGGATGGATGGATGGATGGATGATGGATGGATGGGGGATGGATGGATGGACGGATGGATGATGGATGGATGGATGGATGGATGGATGGACGGATGGATGGATGGATGGATGGATGATGGATGGATGGATGGACGGATGGATGGATGATGGATGGATGGATGGATGGATGGATGGATGGGGGATGGATGGATGGATGGATGGATGATGAATAGAATCATGGATGGATGGATGGATGGATGATGGATAGAATCATGGATGGATGGATGGATGGATTCCTGCCTGTGTAGAGGGAACTGATTGGGGCCCACTGCCTGCCACATTCATTCCCAGTCCCATCTTCAGACTTCTCCTATCTCTAAGGAAACTCTTTGAGCTTATTTATATTCCTGCCAAGATGTAAAAACAACAGCCTGTGGAGTTATCTTCCCCTTATCTTTATTGTTTGCACAGTGCAGATTTCCCTCGCTGCACAGAACAGGGGTTTTATTCTCCCTGGAAAACAGCCTGGGCTTGGGGTAGGGAGCACACCAGGCACTGGAATGTATTTCTGGACCTTTTTAACCTCCAGGTCCACTGCTGTGCCCTGGTGACCTCCCTGTCATTGCTGGGGACCCCCATTAACTGTGAACCTGGGTAATTCTTCATGGATCTGGTTGGGATTTGCTTTGAAGTCAGACTTCCCATTCCACAGGCAGGGATCTCTTTGGGTCTGAGTTAAAAAGAATACAAAAACACAGGAAAAGGTCCCCCATCAGGATAAATTAAATTCTCCATTTTGATATAATCTGGATGTTTGGGTGCTGCTGCAATTCTGAGCTTCCTCGTGAAAGGAAATTCCAGCAGCTCTAGAGTAAAGCCCTCTGACCTCACCCAGATATTTTGGTTCGATCTTTTTATCCAATACTGAAATTAGCCAAAAGCAATTCCCTGGAGAAAAAGTTCTGCTTTGATGTGTAGGCAGTTTCCAGGAGAGATATTCTCCATTCCCAAACATTCCCCAGCCCTAATCGTGGTGTTTCACAGGATGTTTTCACTGAAGCCCAACTTTCCAGGCAGCAGATGTGTCACTAACCTGGAGATAACCTGGATGGATGATCCCAGAAAGGCAGGAATGACTCATGCACAACACATTTGGAGAGGATCAGATGCTTGGTTAAAAATCCAGGCACCAAGACAAGGTTCAGGAGAGTCAGGCCTTTTACCAGGCTCTAAAAATGGAAAAAAAAATCCCTGAGAAAATGTGAATGTCAATTATTCAGTAGGTTCATTTTGTAATTCAGGGGTTACATGGGAAATTCATGGGGAATCTCATCCCAGGGGGCGGGTCCAGGAGCTCTCCAGTGCAGCATCAAGGTGGCTTCTCCTCCTCCTGACAGAGCCATGATGTCTGATTTGATTTTAGCAGAAACAGCTCCAGCATTTGCTCACTGACATCCAACAGTTCCCTGTTCCTCCTGATGCTTCATTCCTCCCGTTGTGGGGTTCTCTTTGTGTGTGCGGTGAAAACCCAGAGCCAAACAGCCAATTCCCATGGGCTTCATCATGTTTTCTCATCCAGGGATGCCTCATCAGAGGACCTCAGAACATTTCCAACCACTCCTTAATAAGCCAACAACCTGCCTTGGCAAACAGGCAGAGTTATCCCTTGTCAGTGAAGTCAAGGACACGGACATCAGCTGGTTTGCCAGAGGTCATAAAAATCTTTGTCCTTGCACACCCCTGTGCCCTGCAGGCGATATCTGGCACAGGTTTTTGGAGCATTGTGCAGGTGCAGTGCCTGACACTCGAATAGCAAACAAACCCTGTGGTGTTTGGTTGGTCTTCCAGCATTTCTGGAAGCTCTTCTGCTGCCTTGTGCTTTGGGGAGAGTGCAGTGAGATGGTCCCTGTGTCCACCAGGGCTGTAAAAACCACCTGGGAGCTGCTCCTCAACCTCAGCAGCAAGGAGGAGAGTGTCCCACTACAGGGAGGGAGGGAGGAGTTTGTCTCTGAGGTGGCAGTGCCTTGGAGAAGCACAGATTGAGCTGCACTCGGAGTCTGCCTCTTCCTTCCTGCACCCCAATGTCTGCTCCGAACACAACACCAAGTGATGGACATAAATACCATGGGATAATTAACATTTCCTTTCTCTTCCAAGTTTGGGAGCTGCAGATGATCCTTTCAAGTTGCTCTGCCTTTACTGTTCAGGTCATCAATGCCCTGCTGGGTTCGGCATTGTTCCCCTCAATAACTCATCTCAAATATTCTCGGTGCTGCTTAAGATTGATGATGTTTTCTCCTTTCCTTTCTCTTTATATTGTCACTTAACTGCTCCGGCTCACAAAGCTGTTAATCTTTCACACACATGCTTACGTTAAGCTGCTTAAGAGCACTGCAAACTCTTTATCCTCATAAAGATTGAACTGCCCTGATATGAAACTTGTAGCCCCGGAATAGAACAAAATTTACGTACGCAAATAAAAGCTGAAGGTCAGGGACAGACAGAGAGGCTGTAAATATTCCTGGGCCCAGATTTCAAAGGATTTCGAGAGAGGGGATGGGTTGATTTGCTCCCAGCTGGTTCTGTGCCATGAGTCAGCAGAAGGTGCAAGGAAATGGCCACAGAGCTCATGGCCCAGAGAGGTCAGTTCTAGACCTCATCCCATCCCAGCCTGGTGGGGCCATGCTGCAGGTTAGAGAGGCTCAGGAAAAGTCCTGAAGTTTTTTCCCCCCGGGATGAAAATTAAAAATGAAAATAAATATTAAATATGTAAATTACAATTAAACTTAAAAACTTAAACGTAAACTTAAACTTAAACTTAAAATTAAAATTAATTAAATTAA